>SJJU01001256.1:0-64173 GCA_012932125.1 Conopomorpha cramerella | reverse complement strand
ATAATGAAAAACCATCGGATGTCACCTAATGGCTTCTGCTAATTTTTAATATTTTCTTCTTTTACGCGTTCATCACATTTCTTTCCGGCCAGTCCTCGTGGAAGTTCTCAGACGGACAAGCAACTTCTTTGCGGAAATTCAAACGTTAGGAACGCACCATTCGTACTATGGCCGTCTCAGTGTCCAAAGGTTGACATTACTAGTATAATCTGAGCTGAAGTTTTCAATAATCAACAAGCGACGATAGGTCAAGTAAAACAGCGTATGTGTACAGTTGTACGGACAGGCTGAGTACAACGGTAACCGCGTTCGCTATTACCGCATTCAACCGGTACAATGGCGTTTGTAACGGTTTTTGTACGTTTAATTCTTCTTTTTTTTTTCTTTCTTCTAAAAGTGCTTTGACGCTACACCTTTACATTGTTGTGATTAAACTGTGTAAATAATGCAAGTAGCTATGATTATAGGACCGTGGCTGATAGTGAGGAAAATAATTAATATCTAGTTACAATTATTTTCAAACACTGTTAATTAAATATGGGTCTTGTGGTTAGTGGTTACTGGCACATGTTATCACATACTTTAAGAACTATTGCCGTAATCGTATGATGGTTGACGCTTCAAAACAGATGCCATTTGCTTACTGATTTACGCAGTGACAGTTTTATGACAAGGTACAAAAGGCACAAAACACAGGGCCTACGTTGGCCTGTGTCATGAGTACAACAAAAAAAGATCTAACAATAACTCAATTATTAGGTCGGGAAGCGAAAATACTAAGGTAGGCAGTGTCTTTTTGCCTATAATAATATGGTGGGCACACCACTGGATTTACGGTAATACGGGCCAAAATAGTGCTACTGGCGTTTGGCAATATTATCTAAGCGTAGGTATAGAAGCACATCAGGTATACATATATAGGTATGTAGCTGTTCTACTCTAAATTACTGATATCCTTAGTTAGTGAAGGATTTAAATACTCACGTAGGTACTAGGCCCTTTTACTCGTAGACATATTTTGTCTACAAAATAAGACAGGGTCTACAAAATACCCATTAATTGAATAGAAATTAGAAATTATAAAACCAAGAAAGAGAGACAAGTAGGTACTCGACAAATTATTATGAAAGTGAAAAAACTTAGGCAGACATTAGACGATACGTTTTGATCTCAGTTTTACCACAGTCATGATTGTGATTGACGGATTTCCTATCGTCTAATATAGTGAATGATGTTGGAATTAGTATTAGTAGTCATTCCATAAATCATGACTGATGGAATTGAATGACGCTTGCATGAGCGTCTAATGTCTGCCTTAGAAAGAGAGACAAAAGTCAGAGACAAGTACGTACTCGACAAATTATTATGAAAGTGAAAAATACTTTCAATGACATGTTCGTTTTAAAATATACCGGATCTTTGAAGCTAAACGTCAACAAGACAGCCATGAGTGCCATAAAAATTGAAAGTGTAAGAAAGGAAGTTAACACAAACAAGGTATAATTAACACGTCTACGGTCGTAACAGCGTCGGCTAAGAGGCAATCAGTATGCATGGATACGAAAACGACGAGATTATTGTAATGCAAAACGTGTGATATGACTCTTGGTAATTTGGTATTACGGTTGTTAGTAAAAATGAAACACACACAACAACAATAAACTAAATCCTATTAATATTACAATAGCGACATTTGGAACAGATGTTTGTTATTCTTTTGGAACAGGATAAACTGAGGGGTGATGCCATAAGCAGGAAACCAGATAACGGAAACTAAGTGTGTTTCATCTTAGACCACAGCGCTGCTTAACATGAGGTAGGAGGGTTGTCAAACGCTTGTTCATTGTATTTAATAAAAAACATAATAAAATAATTAAGCGATTTCAAAAAAGCGGTTCTTCTCAATTCGACCGCATAAACATATATGTGCTTTTTATGTTTGTTCGCCGATAACTTCGGCGTTTATGATCAAATTTTGATGATTTTGTTTACGTTTAGGAAGATATTTAAAAAAAAGTCCCATTATAAGGAAGCCAGGCTTTGATGATGGCAGATCAAAAAACTAAGAGGAACTTTAAAAAATCGTACGGGCGGGCGACTAGTACTGGGGGACCATTCTGCTACGCTTTCGTACTCTCGCTACTTCTTTTAACTGAATTCAGCCAGGGGCCTAAGTCTCAGTGTAAGTGGCGTGCACTGGCTTTTAAAACAAGGTAGGCAGGAATCTTCAAGGTAGGTAACTTGTCGTTACGAAATATACCCTGTGACTATATAGGCCCTATATAACCTACCTATCTATCTACTTACAAACAAACACACAGCACCTTCGTTAGCCTATGTAGTGAGTACAACAAAAAAAGATCACATAGCAATAACTCTATTATTAGGTCGGGAAAACAAATTACTAAGATAGGCAGTGTCTTTTTGCTTATATGGTGTGCACGCCACTTCTAAGTCTACTACACTCTGATTGATGTTTTAATGTTCGACTCCTTTTTATTTGTCTGTCATCATGAAACCCTTGACTTAGAACCAGTCAGTTAAAAGAACGGACGTAAACTTTTCTTTAAAATTATGTTAATTTCTAACGGTGCTGGCGGACGTATCGCAGTCGCCATTTTAGCGAAACGTCACAGACACCGGATGACGTCTCCCGGGTTGTTCGTCTAGCTTTATAAAATAAACTACATTCACCTTCACCTTGTGCAGTCCGGTTACGTAGGCAATAATGAACCTGGGCGTGCATAAACTGAGGTATGAACGTGAACGAAGTGAAAGTGGTAAGCCAAGTTCGTGAAAAATGGTGAGCCTTCTGGAAAATACCATATACCGTCATACAAGAAAGTGGTCTATCAATTTTGATGACGCTCCTTCTGACACTAAACCATCAATAAGGTACAGTTATTATTTTGTGAGAAGTAAAAAAATAATCTTATTGTCTAATGATTTTCATGTAAGTTTCAAATTTGGGGTGACATTGGACTCCCGAAACAGTCCAGAATCAATGCCCGATCGTTTTTAATTTTTTAATCGATAAGATGGGGGCTATGCCCAGCAGCGGAACAGGCTAAAAAAATAAAAAAATATCGTAGGGCCATCCTAGCCTTTCAGAGCTACACACATTGTCGGCGTAAGGCAGTATTTCGAGCATCCAGCGTGAATAATTCTTTCGCCACTACAACGCTACATTATTCCTGAGTAATATTGACTACTTATATGTGATCCAGAAATTCTCTCGGGAAACGAAATGAAACGTGAGGCACAGTACTCAATCAATACATTTGTATAAAAGAAAGTCGTTATCTGCGGTTTTATTTAATACATAGTGATTCTTGAGAAAGGATTAAATACTTGCAGAAAAACACTCTTTAACTCTTTCCCGGACATTAAACTCCTATATGCGTCATAACAATAAAACATCTATTTTGTCTATTTTACTGTCCGCCAAATAAGTATATTGGCAAAACAACGTTTGCCGTGTCAGCTAGTATAAGATAAAACGACTCCGACTGCACTTGTCCTAAAAGTGTGGTCTTCTTGTCGATACATTCGAAATGCAAACACTATTGAGAGCGTACAAACACAGAATCGTGAGGAGCTTTAAAAGGTCTTTTAGCGATAATACGTCGGAAAGTGTTTGATTTGTAAATCCTTTAGGCAAATAACATGATTTTATGTTATACTAGCTTTTTTTGTTGATGAGGGGGAAATCCTCATGGACACCCCGCCGCTGTGGGGACAGCGACGGGTTAGTGTCACTTGTACTGGCTAAATGGGGGTCGTAAGAGGCCACCAAGGGAACTCTCCAGAGAAATGGCAGCAGCGCTCTCTATGAGTTAAGGAACAAAACCGATGCGATCGCTAAACCGCCTGCCAAGCGTGGCTATTATTGGCGTTTCCTAATCATCGGGGTAGGTTCATTAGGAAACCCTCGTCCAGCAGTCGATGATGATGATATTGATTTAGTTACACTGGAAGTGTCATAAAAACTGATAAAAATCTTTCTTAGCAAAATTATGTGTAATTTACTTAAAAATGTAGAGCATACAATGTTTGTGGATACAAGTAATACCTTCTTAGAAATCATAACAATGTAACAATAGTTCGTCACACCTATTTCAGGCATTTGTCTGTCGCCTGTCACGGATTTTACCGCCATTTTGCACGCGTCAGTTCTGTCAATCTTTTGTTGGAAAAGTGCGGGAAAATAGTAGCGTGTTTACACACGACGCGTGCACATTATTTTATGTAAACAATTTGATTTATTGAATTAATTTTATAATACTGACAAGAACTTGTGTTCTCCAATGTTTTGAGGTTGACTGGTAGAGAATATTTTAGTATTAAGTTCACCCTGTGTACTTTTTAAGGGACTTCATCAATGGAGGTTACTCACTTCGACCGTATGTATGCTTTTTTCGCGGATAACTTCGTGGTTTAACCGATTGTGATAGTTATTTTTTTGTTCGAAAGAAGATATTTCAAAGGTCCCATGAAAGAAATCAGGAAATTAAATCTTTTACTTTTTATTAATACTACCTATTAGTTTACGGTTGAAGTCAGTTCTTTTTTTCTTTAAGTTCGATAAAGTAGTAGGTAAGTGTATGAATAAATTGAATAGAAATTTAATTTCTTTATTTATTTTTTTCTTGAATTACTTTGAACGAAGTACAGTCATGACAGTAACTAACACTTCAGGATTTTTTAAATTTAATTTAATGAATATGATTAATAATTTGGTTTTAATTCTTATTATTTTTAAATACTTAAGTCAAAATTTTTACAAACAATACATTAAAAATACAATAATAAAACACAATTAATTATTTCAGCGCGTAAACTTCGTCAAATATATTTTTTTTTTAAATTGAATAAACAGACATTAGAGACTTGAAAAACTTAGGAGAATTAGAGGGTCTCATCGGTACATATACTATTATTATATTAAAAAAATAACCGTGCACACAATAATGTGTTTTTGCTAATGCACGAGGTAAAAACCGACATAGTAATATACTCGTGACATACATAATAATATTTAACTATTTGTTCGTCTAAAACCCAAATAGGTCTAAAACTGATCCACAAGGCATGTGTTCAAGTGTTCTGTCTACCCCATTAGGCTTTACGAACGTGACTTTATGTACCCATGCAACCTAAATACATAAAACTCAACTCCAATCATACACTTCCACTCGTCAATTTCATCCATTAAAAACAACGTCAAATCGGTTGTGTGATTCGAAAACTCACTGTTTTGCAGTAGCGTGCACTAGCTTTTACGACAGGGTAGGCAGTAATCCCCAAGGATTGACACCTAGGTATAGGTAACTTGTCTTTTCGAAATATAGGTAACTTACCTAAGTACTCACCCACAAAACGCAGGACCATCGTCAGCCTATGTCGTGAGTACAACAAAAAAAGATATAGCAATAACTCTATTATTAAGTCGGGTAGCCAAAATACTAAGTTAGGCAGTGTCTTTTTGCCTATATGGTGTGCACGCCACTGCTTTTTTGCTTACCAAAGTGTGTCATGCATGACAGTTGATAAAAAAAAAACTGGGCGTCCCACGTGACAATAAACAAACTGATTATCATAGTATATACGTGACATAAGAATTATTTAGTATTACACCGTATGAATTAATAATAAATGTACTTGCCTATTGCATATTATACGTTACGTAAATATTAACTAACTATGACAGTGGTTACAAAAGGCAACCTTGTGATTGATTTACTTCCGGATCTCTGTAATAACGACAAGGAAAATAAAAATGAATCAATTGATTAATAACTAGTTCACACTTTCTTATCTAGTTGTACTTTGAAGGCCCCATAACTTCACGTGTATACCGAACATGCATTCACACTACGACATTATCTACTATATAAAAATAAGTCGGGTTTTCTTCCCTGACGCTATAACTCCAGAACGCACGAACCGATTTCCACGGTTTTGCATTCGTTGGAAAGGCCTCGGGCTCCGTGAGGTTTACAGCAAAGAAACTTCAGGAAAAAAATCAACAGAAAAGCGGGTAAACGAAACGAACCCATCTGGTGGCGAAACGGAGTTCGCCGGGTTTGCTAGTTTTTTATAGAAAGACGTCCAAAACGACTGGACTTATTTATTTATGATTCTTTTTAGATCTAAGAATAGTTCAAAAACTGTCTTCGTAATGGTAATCAAAGCCTATTTTTTTTTTTTAATTTGGGTCGTTAATTTTTTTTTACATTGTTCTAATTTGACAGTAGTCTTCTACCGCCAACTCCAATTTTATATCATATCCATACTTCACAGTTCACATATCGCATTGTTAGAACAAAAGTGACACAAAACAAAATGTGTAATTTTATGAAATTGAACACTAACATAAAAGATTCAAAACTTAAATTACAAAATCGGCATGTTTCGTATTGGATCCTTTTTGTTCTAACTATGCGATGTGTTATATTGTCAATAGTAAACTAAAAAGCCCTAAGATTTCTCACCGCTTAAAAACGAAAAATAAATTTAACATTTTTTTTAATCAGGTGCTTAAGATATTAAACAGTCATACAATATCAAAGAAATGTGAATGAAAGCGCCGACATAGTGAAGTGAAAGTATATTAATGTCCGCTGAGAATACAATGTCTCCTTTGAAACGGATGTTTGATATTATATTTATCTATAAGTAGGCACTAATGATTCAAAAAGGAAAGATTTGATCTATTGTTTGTTAGTAGGGTCCAAAACAATACGACCGATTAAAAAAAAAACATTACATACGATGTTACGCAAAAAGTACTAAACGGATTTCAATCAAACTTTACAATAATACATACAGCCTAAAGCTTATACATAGTAAAACAATTAGGCTATATTGTCTGTATTAGGTAACTATTTCGAGGTCTAATGAGTACTGATACTTTCAAAATAATTAATTTGCGAATTATAAACCTCTATAATTGGCGCTAACTGGTTAATTGTACACCAAATAATAATCCTAATCAATCGAATTTAAGTGATTATCATATTCCAAATGCTAAACATCTGTATAACTCTCAGTGCAAATAAAAAACGCCGAGTTTCATGAAGAAAAAAATTGTTACGCTGCTGCGCCGGAACTAGCTATTCTAAATTGGTTTTTATGTTAAACATTTGAAGAAACAAATTTCATTACACTATGTATGTTATTCCGGTATCAATGAAAACACGTGGTGGTTATCAGTGCGTCTATTTGTGTCAACCAACCGGCGAGCAAGGTCACTCGTGTACCTCATCCGACTGCCAGTAGATGGCGCTGTGTGTACTCCTGAATGGCGCTATCGTTTGGTCAATAGGGCGTTACTTATACCGAGCGCGGTGCCTTGTCTCATTGCCATCAGGAGGGTCTTAACTGACTCGACTGAACAGCGAATGATGAATTTGGATATGAATCTCTGTGATTCCACTCCGCTCGCTCACAGGTCAACTATCGCAGACCTGCGTGTCGATTATCTGACGCTGCTGGCCCCAAAAAACTTAACATTTAAATTAAAACAAATATGTTTATTAACAGTATGTATTCAATATTATAAAATTTGGATAGATTAAGTATTTATTAAGCTTCTTTATAAAATCTTTGGGCTATTAACCATTATTCTAAAAGTACAAACTTAGTGTTATTAAAATAAATTAGTATGTACGCCAGGACGGAAAAAAACATTAAATTCCATCAGCTTTTTGTATGAGGTCAGGTCACAAATTTTTTTGTCTGGTCTTTGACACCAGCTGGTAAAATGGACTCATTAGGATCTACAGAAGAAACTGATAAAAGATCACCATGTCTGTATATGTATAAATAAATATTACCAAACCTTTAACACTTACTGAGTTCATCGCATCTTGTATATAAGGCAATATCTTACCTGAAAAATAATAAAACACAACATTAGAAAAGATTTCCAGTAGATTTTATTTTAAATTCAGCACACTTTAAGAACCGCCAGAGTGAAACACTTCCGGTTTATTTTTTGACATACTTGACTGTACAGAATATCAGCGAGGAGATGTGAAGAAGTTATCCTTTTTTGTAGGAATTTTAGCCCAGTGCAGATGAGCTTATTAAAACTGCTGTTTATATGATTGTTAACCGAATACAAAAAAGGATAACGCTCATCTGTATTTTATTACGTTTGTTATCTCGAAACATTGGACTGGGTAGACTGATTTGGATGATTATTTTATATATTATACACAAAAGTCTTAATATTTTATTGGTAAAGGTCGGTTCTTCGGAAAAAATTTTTTACTCCGTAGATGAATACCTAACAGCCTCGCCCTAATATATTTAGACTAGATTGATACTCTGCATTATTATATATATAGGTAAACTCACTATTAGATCCTAAACCTCTATAATATGTTCCTGTTTGTATCGGGGCAACTAAGTTTTAAGCGCATTGTCAAAATACCTACACCTGTATTTTACACTTAGTTGCAATAAAGTTTTGAATTTGAATTCTTTGATCAATGTTATCTTTTTTCAATTCCAGAAAGTACTCAGTGCTCGTGCGCGCGCGCACTCGCCACCATCATGGGTCAGGAGCAGTCGTACGCGCACGCTAGCGCCACCCAGCGGCGGTACCGCGACAACACCTACGAGGAGCCCGCCAAGTACCGGCGGCACACCACCGCCGTCGACATCCGCGACAACGACACACACTACAAGAGGCACAGGCCGAGAAGAAGCGCCGAGAGCTTCAACAGTGACCAATCACAGCACAGCAGCGGCTACAGAAGCGGCTCCAACTACGACTACCAAAGCAACTACGAATCCGAGAGATCAAACACAACGGACTACTGCAGACTGTCACTGTACAAGAACGACCATTACAAAGACCTGAGCAAGGAACTGTACAAACCCGTCAAACTGCCAAAGGAGAAGAGATACAAACAACTAACGGACATAGAGCGCGAAGGCAAAGCAAGAATACAAAGCTACTTAAACGACACAGAGAAAGCTCTGAAACACGCACCCAAAAAAGTCGGCATAAGAAATTACACGCCGAAAATACTTGAAGACGAACAGACGAAGGGCGTCGATAACTGGGTGTAGAGGAACAAGAGAGCTTAAGACTAGTAGAATAAGGTTGTAAATAATAAATTAAATGAGGTAAAATGGAGGCGGTAGGGGCTCTGGCAACGCTCGGGAGCTTGGCGCCTTCACCTATCACTGTACTCGGTATAATACCGATCCTTGCTCTTGGCTTGACGTACTTTAGGTACCAACAGTATGATCCTGAGTCTCACGTCAACGACGCTACTACTGTAAGTATTTTCCTATATTTCTGCTTTAAACAATTTGTACGAGAGGTTAAAAAAATAAACCTATGAGCAAATATTCCTTGTCATATATGAAAGGTCAATAAATTATGTAATTCTGAAAGAATTCTAATATTGGACACAAGACAATAATACTTTATGACTTTCCATTTCGCTATCTTATTGTCTTTAAAAAAAAGCTTATTTTACTCTCATCGATTGCGATATATTTAGATTTAGATGTGTTGTGTTTGTTACCTAATTAGTCACATAGATCATTTTTTTCAATGAAACGCACACAGACATTAACTCAATATTGTTCACCGGGTATATAGGCGCGAATATAATCGAAGACAAGCTCGAGCTTACCTTTGTTATTTTACTCGACGTTTCGACGCAGTTGTGTCGTGGTCACGAGTGGACTCGTCGACCACTCAAGACCGACGAGTAAAATAACGAAGGTAAGCTCGAGCTTGTCTTCGATTATAATCGCGCATATATACCCGGTGAACAATATTGAGTTATAGTTACATTGATGATTTCAAATAAGTGCACACAATCCTTAATCCAGCAGTGGATGTATATGGACTGATGATGATGATGATGTAATTTAAAAAAGAGATTTTGTATGCGTATTAGTTACTCAAAAGAAAGTGAAAACAATTAAGACAAAGATACAGAAAGATAAGACGTGTGAAAGTAAGTAAGTCTTACATACATACATAATATTTTGTGAGAGTACATTTTTAGCAGAAATTTCTTTTTCCGGAGCAAATAATTTCACCGAAATTAAATTGGAAAAAGTAAGAGGTGAAATTGCAAGTTTATGAGCTTCACATGTGCTTATTTCGTTTCTATGTACAGTCATACATATTAATTTTTTAAACTAATTCGTACTAAAATTATCTTACATTAAGTTTTTATTTTTACAACATCTTTAGCACAACAATCTGCCTTTTCCTAGTTTACAGGTGGTTGACTGGTAGATGTGTTTTTTTTTGCATTAAACTCTTTAAATAGAATAAATTAATTTAGTAAAATATGTATATTATAGTCAGTTTTGTATATTATTTTACAAGAATTTTGTTGACACACGGTAACCTGATTCAAAACTAGGATATTCTACGTATGAAATAGAGTGATTTTATTTTAATTTAATCATATGCCTAATTAGGTACTTCTGACTATTATTTACGAGTATTAACGATAACTACGCTATAACTTAATCATTAAAGTGTAAAACAGTTTATGTTTCTTTTGATTACGTAATGTGTTGTTGAAGAAAAAAGTTTAACAAGCCAGCATCCAATGCAAAGCATGAAATGCAGTATCGTAGCAATCATCCCTTGTCTATGCCTATCCCTTGGGCAGGAAGGCTTGACAATAATATATTGTGTGTTTAGTTTATTTAACTACCAAAGTTATAGGCGCAGATTATTTCTTTCTACCATTAACTCATACAAAATTAACATTTCCAGATCCTGCCTATCTACGACTTCATCGTGGTGGGCGGAGGTTCCGCTGGCGCCGTGGTGGCTTCCCGCCTGTCCGAGATAAGCAACTGGACGGTACTTCTCCTGGAAGCCGGCCAAGATGAGAACGAGATTAGCGACGTGCCAGCCTTGGCCGGTTACCTCCAGCTGTCGGACATGGACTGGAAGTTTCAGACTACGCCGTCACACAACCGTTCCTACTGTCTCGCCATGAACGGTGACCGCTGCAACTGGCCACGTGGAAAAGTCCTGGGTGGATGCAGCGTCCTCAACGCTATGGTCTACGTCAGGGGAAACAGGAATGACTACGACCTGTGGGAAGCGCTTGGCAATCCTGGCTGGTCGTATGACAGCGTGCTCCCCTACTTCTTGAAGTCAGAAGATAACAGGAATCCGTACCTTGTAAACACACCGTATCATTCTGCAGGCGGATACTTGACAGTGCAAGAAGCTCCGTGGAGGACGCCGCTCGCGGTCACGTTCCTGAAAGGCGGTATGGACCTCGGCTATGAGAACAGAGACATCAACGGTGCAAAACAAACTGGCTTCATGTTGACGCAAGCGACGATGCGCCGCGGAAGCAGATGCAGTACGGCCAAAGCTTTCCTTAGACCCGTGAGACAAAGGAGCAACCTGCACATCGCTCTGGGTGCTCAAGTGACCAGGATACTCATCAACCCTGTTAAAAAGCAGGCTTATGGAGTTGAGTTCATCAGGAACGGTCAGAGGCACAAAGTGCGTATCAAACGCGAAGTGGTGATGTCGGCCGGAGCCCTCCACACTCCACAGCTCATGATGCTGAGCGGTATAGGACCCGCGGACCATTTACGCGAGCACGACATCCCTGTAATCGCTAATTTGAAAGTTGGACACAATCTTCAGGACCACGTCGGATTAGGTGGTTTGACTTTTGTTGTGAACAAACCTATTACATTCAAGAAGAGCCGCTTCCAGACATTCGGCGTTGCTATGAACTACATAATGTACGAAAAAGGCCCCATGACAACGCAGGGCGTGGAGGGTTTGGCTTTCGTGAACACGAAGTACGCGCCGCAGTCGGGTAACTGGCCGGACATCCAATTCCACTTCGCTCCAAGTTCCGTCAACTCCGACGGCGGCGAGCAGATCCGAAACATTCTCAACCTAAGAGATAGAGTCTACAACACCGTGTACAAACCCCTAGAGAATGCTGAAACTTGGACGATATTGCCGCTTCTCCTGCGCCCCAAGTCAAGTGGCTGGATTAAACTAAAGAGTAAAAATCCATTTCAACCACCTTCAATTGAACCGAACTATTTCGCCTACAAGGAGGATCTTCAAGTGCTCACGGAGGGTATCAAAATAGCAATGGCCCTGTCCAACACTACGTCGTTCCAAGTGTACGGGTCGAGGCCTCACAATATACCTATGCCTGGTTGCCAGCACCTGCCGCTCTTCAGTGACGAGTATTGGGAATGTTGTTTGAAACATTTCACTTTCACCATCTACCATCCGACGAGCACGTGCAAAATGGGTCCCAAGCACGACCAGGACGCAGTCGTCGATCCGAGATTAAGAGTCCACGGCGTTGCCAACTTGAGGGTAGTTGACGCCAGCATAATGCCGACTATTGTAAGTGGCAACCCCAACGCTCCTGTCATCATGATAGCGGAGAAAGCCTCCGACATGATCAAAGAAGACTGGCTAGTGTTATGACAGTGTTAATTGACAAAACTTTTGTGTTTTTTATGTGGTGATGTTATGTGATGTGAATTTATTTCACGGGCAAATTAGAGGCGAAAAATTTGTTTCTCCTAGTGTTGAACTTTATTTTAAAGAAAATCTGGCAGAAAAAATATTTTCATGGACACTGGTTGTGTTACTTATTTCTTTTGAGATATTTTCACGGTAATCTATATGCCTATGTATATTTGTGAAAAAAAGTGTTATAAGTAAGTTCCTCTCGTACTCTGTGTATACGTACTCAAATATATTTTTTGTGGTTTTGTAAATAAACATTATTGTAAGAACTTGTAACTAATGGTGATATTGTTCATTAAGGGCTCATTAAGGACGTTAAAGTTTTCTTGTATTTTGCTAAGTGTCTATGATAAATGCTGATAATTGCAAGAATTACAACCAAATACTCGTTTTGTAAAATTGTACAGGATTGAAAATGTTGCTACACAAAACTAGCTATTCGTGCGATGGAATTAAATGCCATTTTACAGTGTCGTTGAATTTAGTAAAATGAATATTTTTTTCCAGCACTAAAACTTACCTAGATATATGAGAACATCTTTACTCTTATCAGTTTTCAGGGACACATGATTTAAGACACTAAAAGTTTTTTTGTTACGACGTCACTTGTGGAACGTGTCCCCAAAAATGTTAATACAGATTCATAATAGAGGTGACAATTAAGTATGTACATAGCACTGGAATATACAATGAAAAGTTAACGTCTAAATGATACTTTAAGTACCAAATCAATGTGAATAAAAAGGCAAAAACTGTGTAAGTAATAAAATTACAAAATATTCTTTTGTTTTATTCTCGTTCACCAGCAATGTATTACGGGGGAGTCGGCTTAGTGCCATTTGTAGCCAAAAGATAACCTGAACATGCACACTTGTTCATTAGGTACCTGTCTGGAGTATGGGGTATTTACCCCAGTGACTTCAATACTTCCGGACTATACTGCGCAGGAAACACAGACCCCGGCACGTAAGGGGTCATGTTAGAATATGGTAGGTTTATAACAAACAGAGCGTACAGTGTTACTACTCCAATCGATCGATTGATCTGGTGGAAGCTATCAATCGACGTCGACTAATCCATTCCAATATCGATCGATTCCGTCATCGTCATCAGCCACATGGCGTCCACTGCTGAACGAGGGCCTCTCCCAAAGATTTCCACGATGATTTGGAGGGAAATGCCAATAATCGGCACGGTTGGCAGGCAGGTTCATGATCACAGTGGTGTTATGCTTTAACTCACAGAGAGCTCTGCTGCTCGCCCTCTGAAGGGTTCGGTCGCCCCCCGACCCCCAAGACGGGAAAACTTGGGCTGGGGATCGACGATTACTCGCACTGTATTTGGTTGATTAGCAGTTAGGAAAAAAATAACCCGGTGACAAATTGACGTGACAATGAGGCATCAATTAAGTCTTGGCTTAAGAAATAACGTGTTCGAACGAATAAGTTCATCGTATAAAGACTCATGAGGTCATGTATGAAAAGATTTATGAATGTAGATGAAGCGAAAGGGGTATGTCAGGAAGTGGAGATCTGTAGTCTCTGCCTACCCCTCTGGGAGACAGGCGTGAAGTGTATGTATGTATGTATAAAGACTTCTTCATATCAGCTGACGCGATATAGGGAAAGGGCACTTAGTCAATACAGTTTAAGTTCCGATATATTTTAGTAGCCTGCTGCTGCTAATAGTTGTTATTATTTCAGACTAAAAATGCCCAATAAAATCATTAAATATTACTTGTTTCGCAATAATATGTCAGTCATTACGATATGCAGATATTTTAATCTATTAGCTATTAGTGACTATTATTATTGGCTATTAGCACGACATTTAAGTAGAGTATGTATGAAAACACTCAAAGATGTTTATTGTATAGGTTTCAAGAAAATGGCCTACTATTATTCCGTGACCTACTTTTATAGAATGTCTTACTAGCGCCATCTAGCGTCGAGTAGCACAACTAATAATATTAATTTATGTGCGCATGCGCAAGAGCACTCCGAAATGTCAAATAGTACCGCTGTGTGGCGCCACTAGTAACAAAAATATATTCGCCACTACCTTACACACTACTACACTCTGTTTCATCGCTCTACATCGTATCTTGGCCCCCAAGTACCAGTACAAGTAGTAAGTAGTAGAGTTATTATTAACTAACTTTCCGCCTGCGGCTTCGCCCGCGTGGTCTTCGGTTATATTGCGGTATAAAGGAATATTTTTGTTTTCCCTTGGGGATATCAATTTTTTCCGGGATAAAAAGTACCCTATTATTTAAACCGGAAACTTATAACTATACGTCTGCAAAATTTCAAAGCAATCGGTTCAGTAGTTACGGCGTGAAAGCGGAACAAACAAACAAACAAACTCACATTCCCATTTATAATATTAGCAAGATAATGGCCCATTTGAATAATACCATGAGGTCTTTTAGTGTATGAGAAAAAGACTTAATAGTTAATTTTACTTTATTTTATTGTACATCTTCGCTCGTTGACTGGAGTTTTCAACATAAACCATAAACTGACCATAAACAATAAAGAAACATTATATGGCCTGTTTTCAGGAACATAAACGTAATATGATTTGCCCTCTTCTGAGTGCTGAAGGCTCAACCATTACCAGCGGCGGCTGAAGGCCATTGGGGAAGTTTTATTCAATAGAAGTCTGACACTACCGCGTCGTCCCCATAGTAGGCGTCCATAAACATTCCCGCCTCGCCAGCAAAAAAAAACAAAATAGGATAATGTGTGATAAGAGAAAGTTGCGGTTCGACGGACGATGTAGTGACCAAGATTGAAAAGGGCATGCTTCGGTGGTTTGGGCATATGGAGAGAATGGATGAAAGTCCATTGACGAAAGAGATTTATATGGGTGATGTAATGGGCCGGGTGAGTAGAGGTCGCCCCAGAAGGACATATACAGACCAGAATGGTGATGTCCTGGCCGAAGGTGGCGTGAAAAGTACTCGAAACCGAGGTCATGTATGAAAAGATGTATGAATGTAGATGAAGCGAAAGGGGTATGTCAGGACCGTGACAAATGGAGATATGTAGTCTCTGCCTACCCCTCTGGGAGACAGGCGTGAAGTGTATGTATGCACTATGTATGTATGTAGGATAATTTAGTCGCCATCACGAAGTTCTTGCATGACCTGCTTGGCCACATGTTACCTGAACAGTCATACAACACCTACTCATATTTCCTAATTTACTTGGATCTGCTTACTAGAAAAAATCCTCAAGAGTGTAGGGTCCAGCTTATATTGGTTATCTCTAAAGTTTTTGAAATAATTTCAGTACTGACATGCCTATTGCAATATTTACTCATTAGAAGGTAAGTATTACGAAAAAAAATGTTTGTAGGTACAGTTACATGAGTATAGTAGCGTATAGTAGCATAATATGTATTTTTGAAGAATAATATTTTTACATAGTTGTGAGAAATATCTGCTGTGACCGCCATCTGTGTTCGCCGGTTCGATGCCTCAATTCGAGCGTGAACCAAACGAACTTGCAGGGAAGTTATTTTTACTGATTTACAAAGCACTCATGATATCAAATTGTAGTGTGAGATGAGTGTCCATGCGTTTAGAAAATTCATCCTAATTAATAGGTTTAAGACAGGTCCTGTAAAACAAACTATGGAAAAATTACTTTTAGAGCCACTGCTCGCTAATATATACACTCATAGCACTCTATGAGTGTATATATTAGCGAGTATTAAAAAAATACTTTATTTGGACAATACGTAGTATATAATATCCTTCCCCCGTAGTCTTCTACTGTAGTGGTGTAGTGCCAGCTCCAAAAAATCCCCTGCCTGGCGTATAAGGCGTCCTAAAAGGGGTCCTTGTGGTGGCACACACGCGGGCCCGCTTTTTGATAGTTAATTTGGCATGACTGTATTATCTGTCATCCGTAGTAGATACATGGTCTTAAGGGCGTTTGTAAAATGTATGTAAACACACTATGCCAAGCGGTAGCGTTACTTGCCGCAGGAATTAACCGCGACAGGTACATAAATAACCAAGGTGGACTAGCGTCAGCCTTTTATAACGACACACATGATCCGATCCGATAGCTTTCCGGAGCCGGGAATATTTTTAATGTTGGAATTTCTAACCCTGTCACATAGAGACGGCTAGCGGGAGCTTTTGCGTCCCGAAGGTTCGACCCCGGCCCGCTCTGCTTGTCGTGCCGCCTTATGTGACGCTCTGTGTGACGTGAGCTTTAGCCGACCGAATGAGCATTTTGTAAAATATCCCACGATGTTATTATTATTATTATTAAACTCTCATCAAATGGTGAACACCGGTGTTTAAGTAGGTTAGTATGACATACGCGAGCCTTCTAGATTCCAAAATAAACACGCAGTTTTGTAACCTCCCACAGCCCTTGATCAAGACTTTCAACATTACATAAGTCTCAAATATAAAATCGGTGGTTTTTTTTTCCGTAAGAGCACCAATTAAAATTTAAGTGTAAAATTGTTTTAGTAGCGCATGATCTACTTGTAATAATTTTACTTAACTTATATTGTATAATTCGCGAGCACTTAATATGTAATTATATTGGAAAGTTAGGTGTGGAATTATAGAGAGAATTGTTAATGTAATAATGATTCGATAGACGAACATCTGGTGTCTACAAATTTGTGGTTATCAAGATTCAAATACCTTTTCCAGGTATTTGATTTTTTTGATTTGATTATTCAAAATTGGAGCATACGTTAATCGGGAAATACTTTTACTTACTGAGTGGGAATTACTTTCAGGCCCTATCGAGTGGGTATACAGCAGGTATTAATGTCTCGGAATGCAAAAAAATCGACCTCTCCAATGCTTTATGTACATATGAAAAGATACGGTGTAAAATTGTTTTTCAGCATCAACCTTGTATGGAAAGATCAACATAAAGGTACGCAATGTTTTTCCTTCGTCCCAATTTACAATATTCGGAAAGTAGTTAGTAGTAGCAGTAGTAAACTTATACGCGGTATAAAGTTATTGTTGGAATTAATTATTAACTCTTTCTCGGACAGTGAACGCCTTTAGCCGTCATAACAATAAAAAATCTATTGTGTCTATTTCACTGTCCGCCATTGTGTTAAGTTATCAATTACGGCGATAAGCCACCAAGTTCAAGGCCAAATCGTTGGTTTGTGACTATTCACGTGTTCTACTATATTTTATTTTTCACTACAAAAGCCTGAAAATACCGCAGAATATTTCGAAGTTTTCAGGATAAAACACGATCGATGGTACATGATGTTAAGCCTGGATGATTCTGGTATAAGTAAAGAATATAATAAAAACTCTCTTCCATTACCTATACGTAACTGGATGACCAGCCCGCGTACCATGAGGTCTTTTCGTAATATTTTAATCGCTACGTGATAGAGATAGTGCTATACGAGTGGTATAAGACTGTCACTGTCACACAGAATAAACAATATTACTACAAAATCTCGTTGTACGGAGCCAGGACATTTACATCAACAAAGGTAAAAAATACAAAATGTATGTGGGTATTAATCTCTAGTATAAAACACAGCCCTTTCCCGCTATCCCTATGTACGTTTATATCTTTAAAAGTACGCAAAGGATTTCAATGCGGTTACATTGAATAGATAGAGTGATTCCAGAGGAAGGTTTATATGTACACACATCAAAAGTGTCTAGGGATCAAAAACAATTTTAGCTCTAAAAAAATCGAATTTATTTAAATCAAATCTTCTGGATTGGTCTCCCACCTAATTCCCCATGCCTGTATTAATGACTTATCTCCACATTTTGAATAAATTATGAATGAATACAGATGTGTGTATATTATATTAAGAATATTATACAGAAACATACACTTCACAAATATTCATGTTAATATAAAAACAAGTCACAGGTTAGCCAGCGCTACAAACCGAGCTTCAAAGTTTAAACTGAAACAACGCGCGCGAAATCGCGGCGCGCCCTCTAGTTAACAATAACCGCAACAAGCCCGGACCTAGGCGGACCTAAAAGAAAAACTATCTAATATTTTATGCAACTCCACCAAAAGGATTATTACATGTCGCAACGTCTGTCACCCTAGGTCCGATTGCGGCGTAACAAATATCCTGACCACGTATCGACCGTTTTCCATAATTTTCCAGAACTTTTACATAACGCCGTCGGCCGCCGGCCTACGTGCGCGTGCGCACACAAGATCGCTGCTGCGCTCAGCTCGGCTCCAAGCTAACTACTAAGTGGGGCATGGCATGAATATGTATGGCAGCGCGTGTCCTAAATTTAATGTATGGCCAAATACATACGATTCATACAAATATTTTGACCGTGGACGAGGATTATTGTAACTTTAGACGAATGCGAATTGGCTTAGTTATTACAACAGTTATATAATAATGACTGCAATATTAGATAAACCTAACGTGTTTGCAACGAAAAAATATTGTGTGTTTGTGAAACCAATGTCTAGATATATATTGTAATGTTGGTCTAAAAGCTAGCTTTAAAAAATATGAGAAATGACGGGTAAATCCAATCTATTAAATAACTAGCTGACCCGGCAAACGTTGTTTTTCGATTATACACTAAGAACAGCGCTTTTCTGCTTTTACACGTACGTACGTATAATACGTTATTATACACATAAACCTTCATCTAAAATCACTCTATCTATTAAAACAAACCGCATCAAAATTGGTTTCGTAGTTTTCAAGATCTTAGCATACACAGGGATAGACAGCGGGAGGCGATTTTGTTTTATACTAATAATTGATTCGTTTTTGTTATTCCACTTCTTTTATGTCTACAGTTGTCAAGATGCTGAAAATAACCTTTTTTAGTAGCAATTCCTTTTCAGGACCTCCCGAAAATACGTTTTTTCATCCCAAAAATTGTTCCCGGGGAACAATGAGAATAAAAGGTATTACAATTACTTTGATATAATATGTATTTAACAACTGGCAAAGAAGACAATTGCAATCGAAAAATGCAAGTAAAGTACTAAGCCAGAAAAACTTGTAAAGTCAACTGCGTTCTGGTAAGAAACTAACCCGTAACTCGTTTAGCATTCCTAAAAAAATCACAATCGCTGAACTACCAAGAAATTGCTAGAAACCACCCAACAGAATGCAAAGGAGAATCGAGTCATCGAGCCGGACATGCGCGAGCGCACATGTGTGACAGTTCACCAAGATAATGTCAACGCATCATTGTTACCGACAACTTTACTACGGATGGAATTTCCATTGTTCATTTATCTCATACTAAACTGTCAATTCTGACCTTTAACCACAAATACATAAGAATCACTCTGTATTGAAAACTACAACAGTCTTTCGCTGCTGATACAATATGACGCAAAACTGCATTCCGATATATTTGTTTACGCCAATGCAGATCAGCTTATACTGGCAAGTACAAATAAGTTCTTGAATACACCATCTAAAGTTTTACGCGGAGAAGTGAACTAATAACAGCTTAAAATGTTCCCGCGTCTCTACGAAAACATTCGCTTTCATCTCGAGTCCGCTGCAACTTTAGTATTGTTGCCGTTTTTTCACCTGTACGTAAATATGTGGTGGTAAATTTTCATACAGGCGTGAAGTTAGGGTGAGAATGAAACGGTTTCGAACTCGGCTGGAACTAGACTCGGTAATGTTGAGACAGTAACCATTATCCCAATGCATGCTACACTTTGATGACATGTAAAACTTTTACATTATTACATATTTAATAGACTAAAGTAGTTGCACCTCTTTCGTTTTCTTTTCTTTGACAGATTGATTTTTGTCCAAAACTCCTCATTGGAAAGGGTGTCGTATACAAGAAAATATTTTTTTGTTTTTCAATGGGGAATTTTCTATGACGTTTTTCTGACATATTTTAGAGCGGAGAACTGTCATTACTGCGAAAATTTGTTTGGAAACTATGACATTAATGACAGTTCTCCGCCCGAAAAACTGACAGAAAAACGTCACAGCAAATTCCCCATTGAAAAACAAAACAATATTTTCCTTTATACGACACCCTTTCCAATGAGGAGTTTTGGACATAAAACAAACTGTCAAAGAAAAGAAAACGAAAGAGGTGCAACTACTTTAGTCTTTTAACGTTAGTCTACGGACTCGCTCTATTGTTGATTTTTTTTAAATATTTTGAAAATTCAGACTACTTTGTAAAAAGTTATGCGTAATAGTTACACATAAAATAAAAACTTATGCACTCTCGTCTGTTTTTCGTCGGTTAAAATTATACTATTATCATGTAAATGCAAGAAAGTTATCTTAAAAGACGTCTATATTCAAAAAGCATACACGTTGCCTAATATTTTGTGTTAGTTTTTTTTTATATGTGTGTAGTGTAGTGAAGTGTAAAATTGGGTAATTTATATGCATTTATATGCGTTACGCGACTAAGTATTTTTTTAACGCTTAGTGAACAAGCGTTTGACCACCATCCTGTCTGATGTTAAGCAACGATGTGGTCTGCGATGGAGCACACTTGTTCATTAGGCACCTATTTGTTTACCCAAATGACTTGAAGACTTCCAGACTATACTGTGCAGGAAACACAGACTCCAACTAGGCAAAAAGTATTACTAGTCTATACCTGTTGTAGTGATACAGATTTGATAAAAAAACGAGCAGTTCAGCATCCTTATAGCATTTGGAGCATATGATATATTATTGTTAATATCAATTGGATCGAATGGTAATTGAAACCCAACTTTATATAAAAAGGAACCGACTTTAGTAAAAGAACTTACAGTAATTATGTCATGGATGTCATTAAAAAAGAAATAGGACATTATCCACAAAAAAAAACATCAAGATCGGATATAACAAAAAATACAACAAAACATACAGGCAAATTGAGAACCTTCTCCGGGTGTGAAGTTGGTTAAAAATACATATTCATCATCATCATCATCATCATCAGCCCATACTTGTCCACTGCTGGACATAGGCCTCTCCAAATACATATTAATTAAATAAAAATAGGAAGTCTTCAAGTCCCGGTAAAAAGTTGCCTAATGTACAAGTACGCTCTATCGTAGAAGAGATCGCTGCTTAACATCAGGCAGGATGGTAGACAAACGCGTGTTCATAGAGTATAAAAAGACCCTGAGCAATGGTCTTAGAAACGTTGAAAATGTTTAAATTCCCGAAAAAAAGGTCATCTCTCGAAGCAAACATTTGTATGGAGATGAAAAGAATATTTTGCGTTTTCCCGCATTGTCGCCATAGTCAAAGTCGTTCATATTGACGAACCCAACAACGTTTCTAAGACCATTGCTCGGGGTCCTTTTACACGCAGTATAGTGTTTAAAAAAAACCGCCACACGTCGTGCGTAACAGCGCAGCGTTGCATTGATGCGCACAACAACGTGGTGGTTTTGTAAACACCTATTGCGCCCAACTAGTCGAGAGGGAAAGTGCGGCCTTGGGGTTCAACTACAAGGAAGTGGAGCGCTTGCCAAACCGAAAGATGCGTTTCCCAGATACCTACACTCGCGGTTTACGCTTTGGATGAATCTAATATATGAAATTCTCGTTTAAATCGGGTGAAAATATAATGTACGTGCGCGTTTTATTTTTAAAAAAAAATGGTCTTGTCTAAAATTTGTTACTAAACTAATCCGAAACGACTGCTTGCCACGACTGGTTTTTTATCTGTCAATAATGATTGAAAATTGTTTTTTTTTTAAATAAATCTCCTCATTCTTTTTTATAGTTTTATTACACATACATATACACTCACATACGTAATCCCTAAAAAGGGCTGCGCAGAACCTTAGCATTACAAAGACGTAGGAAACATTTAGGCCTTTCAGGTTGCAAGTTGCTAGCTTATAGTCTGAATAAATCTAAATCTCCAGGTGCCATAGGCGACTCCTACGATATGCCCGTAAGAAAAGCATCTGATGCATTATATTTACTTCCCAGATCATCATGTTTTATTATACGTGAGAATTGTCCCGTGTTGGCCCCGTGCTGTTAGGTCTCAAAGTAAAATTGTTTGCGCTGTATAACAAGGATAGCTGTGCTTACGATGTGTGTCAGTGACACACTTCAAGATATCATAGTACGGGGCCTGATCTGGGACTTAATAACAATGATACCGGCTCTATTTATTCCGGCATAAAACCCTGCCTAAAGCTGGGATTATTGGACAATTAGCTGTGCAGCTGTCACCGGGATCGCAGTAGATTATATTCTGGTATTGAAAAGTACGCGGACAAAACCGCGGGGCGTCCACTCGCACTAGCACCATACGTGTTACGACACACATTTTATCACACCATCAATCTGCCGCGTAAATACCATGTAGTATGTAATTGATTTCAGTGTGAGCTGATAACTTACCAATTTACTTGCGTAATATAGTTCAACTTAAAAATGCACTTTCATGCTAATAATACGAATTACTACCGGTGACCAATACCCATTTGGAAATCCAATAGAAATAAATAATAACGTAGTCAATTCGCTCTATATTTATTTACCTTCGCTATTACTAGCCACAATCATTTAAAATATATAAAGTACCTTACGTTTATTGTACTAGTAATGTTGCGCAATCACAATTCCGTTACAAATATCAATTCTGATTACAGATATTAGAAAAATGCACGGGTGTTTGTAGACTAGTCGCCGGGTCACTTGGTTGTAGGGTCGAATACGGCTACATAACTTTAATCAGGTCTCTTAGGCTTCGTTCTGGACACATACCATTGAATAAATACTATTGTACTTTATCTACTATATAAAAATAAGTCGGGTTTTCCTCCCTGACGCTATAACTCCAGAACGCACGAACCGATTTCCACGGTTTTGCATTCGTTGGAAAGGTCTCGGGCTCCGTGAGGTTTATAGCAAAGAAAATTCAGGAAAAAATTCAACAGAAAAGCGGGTAAACGAAACGAATCCATCTGGTGGCGAAACGGAGTTCGCCGGGTTTGCTAGTATAATATAGATATTTATATGTTAATAATTAAGTTTAATTAAGGGATTGTCATCATCACCCTAGTGATAAAAATCCCTAAATAAATGAGATAAAAAAAACTTTAATCAGGTCCCTTTTTTATCACAGTAATCAAGCGTTTAACTATCATCCTGCCTGATGTTCGCAGGGTTGTGGTCTACGATGGAGCACACTTGTTCATTAGGTACCTATTAACCCGCAACTTGAAAACCTTTAAACTGTACTGCGAAGAAACACAGACTCCGGTGAATCATTCCACACATCTTGGCGGTTTGAACTATGAAAGTAGACGCCAACCGTTTGGTTCGCGTTCCTTCTTTTATTCCAGAAAGTGCGTATAAATTAACTAGAGCACGCCCTGCGGATTTCATTCGCGCAGTTTCTGTGTTCATTTTTATTCAAAAATACTTCCATTAAGTTTTAGAACCATACATTCAAAATTAACGTTTACCTCATAGAAACTTCTATCCCCTTTTTACCGCATTTAGGGGGTGTATACAAATAGAACCCCTGTGCAACATTTCAGATTTCTAGAGTCAAGAATATGAACTGTCAGTTATGAATGAATCAGTCAGGGGTCAGAGTTTTATATAGTCCTACTGAGTGTAAAAAGAGATTTTCTGCCTCGGGAGATGACATTTTGTATGGAGATGAAAAATATTTTTTTCGTTTCCACGCATTGTCGCCATAATAAAAGTTGTTCATATTCACGAATCCAACAAAGTTTCTCGGGTCCACGGTCTTCACGGTTCCTTTTACACTCAATAAAGATAAATGACAATTTTATTTCTATCTGTATTTTAAATATATATTTGAGTATATCAGTTAATCCATTTGGTTGTATTCGAACGACTTAAACGACTACAATATTCAAACTATACAAAAGCTAATATTTACACGCGCAACCGACCTACCATTAAAAAAAATAAGCTGCGTTTCACATCTTTGGCGTATTATATCTACAATAGCTCACTGTTTACATTGAGCATATCAAATTGCATTACATAATCCGAACGAGATTCGCTGATTACGATAATCGCCGACATGGCAACATTATAATAGGCTTCTAGCACGAATGATACTATTACAATCGCTCGTGTACCTGCGCAACGAAATTTTCAACCGACGACTCCTACTGTTGCAACAACTCAAATGTTAATTCCATTGAATTTTCTATAAAAAAAAATCAATCTGTCATAGATAGTGGGAAACGAAAGGGACGCTCAACTTTACGCTCCTTCTTTGTGGGAAGTTTTTAAACTAGTTCAAAAAAGGAGGTTTTCAATTGTATGTATGTTTTATGTTTGTTAACTCGACTTTCGACTGCGTTAACCGATTTAAATGATTCTTTGGTTCGTTTCTGACAATGGCATCCACAAGAAAACTAAAAAGGTCTTAATATTTTAAGCGACTACAAAAAACGAACCTTTCTCAATTCGTTTGTTTTATGTTTGTTCGCGGATAACTTCATCGTTTATGGACCCATTTTGTTGGAAAGAAGATATTGCAAAGTTGGTCCCATGATAAGGAAGTCAAGGCAAATGATACACACATCAAAAGTGTCTAGGGATCAGGTACATTTTAGAAGATTGCAATCAAGAATATATTTTACAAAAAAAAAAATTCATTCATAATTTATTCAAAATGTGGTGATAAGTCATTGATACAGGTATTGCAATTAGGTAGGAGACCAATCCAGAAGATTAGATTTAATTAAAATAAATTAGTTTTTTTTTAGAACGCGTTATATGGTAAGGAGGTTATATTACGTATATCTGGGGTCTAAGTCTACTACACTCCTGTAGTTGCATCTCTCTGGCATCGCAGCGGCAAACAATGTGCATTACTGATTTCCTTGTTTTGATTTCACTGTCGTCGGTGCACATCGTTTTCCGATACGATGCCAGAATGTGTACTAAGAGAGTGTAGCAGACTTGGCCCACTTTTTTATATCGTGGGTAAATGCGTTATGGATACCCCAGCGCTGGCGGGGACAACGGCGGGGGTATGTGGGACTCACACTAAAACCCCACGGTGACCACTCGCGCGTTACTGCCACTACATCAAGGGCGGCCCCAGCCGCGCGCTAGGCCTACGGACCATCTCCGGCACTCACGACGGTACCAGGGTCACCGCGGTACTGCCATCGTCCTCGGAGACCGTAATTTAAGCGCACGCAAGCAGCCCCCACGCCCACGCCCTTTCAGTCGCCTCTTACGACAGGCAAGGGATAACCTCAGACCTATTCTTATCCCCGGAACTGCTGGGCTAAGACTTAGCCCCCTGATGTTTCACGAAATCAATGAACATAACCACTTGCAAGTTAACTACTTGCACGCGAATATTATGATACAATGTATTAAATGTGTAATGAACAACGATGCAGATAACAAACGGGAACGCGTTGCCAATACGCATTACGAACAAAGACTCATTAATTAACTTATTATGTTAATAAAATATTTGGCAATCGTCAAAAATACAATTAGCCATAATAACATTTCAAATTCTGAGTATTTTGTTCTTGCACAAATATCCTTGACGGAACGCCGATGGGTATGTATGTACCTGAGCATCAATCGTAATAACGACGAGCAAGATTCGTGTAACAAGACATGACATAGATGGACGTCTGAACTGAGGTAGACGCAAACTTTCGGGTATGTCCCATTTTGTTCGATAGAGATAATAAAAAAAAAGTATCAATATTTTACAGACATGACTGTGGTTTTCTCATTGTTTGGAACTGAACGACGATGAAAAATTTATTAACATTGTTTTAACATTTTGAAATGGGACCAAACGGGAGGCGTCAGCTTTAAAATAAAAAAAAGGATCATCTAAATCGTTCCATCATCTCAAAAGTTCTTAGGCAACAAACTTAAAAAAAAATACCGAGGAATTAGAACCTCCTCCATTTTTTTTTGAAGTCAGTTAAAAATAAGTTAACCATGCAACGAATAAGAATGCATACGCAACGCCAGCTTTTATTAAAGATAATCTCATTCAAAGGTATGGAGATACCTTTTGCAACAGACCTTGAGATGGAAAGCTCAGCTGATACTGCGTTAATTAAGCCCGTGTTGAGACACGCTCTTGCCAATGGCTATATAACAGAGATCAAGGTCGTTGAAGGTGGTTGAACATGTATTGACTAATGTGGAAAGCACAAGTCTTACTGAGCTTCTCATATGACTTACATACAACGATGATCGATGACAAAAATCTCAAATTCAAGTTCAAGGTTTTAGAATCGGAAGTTTAAAAACCACGACCTACTCTTCGACATGTTTATCGTCAAATACAATAAAAACAAACCGGTGTTTGTTTAAGAAAGTGAGAGTTATACTTCTTATTTCGTCATCATTGCATCGATAATCACTTTCCGTCAATGGTCGGACAAATTAAATAAATTCCTAAACGGCAATCAGTCACAGATATCTTCAAAAGGGACAGTGAAACTGCCGTTTATCGTTTTAGAATGCGAGGCCGGATACTGGACGTGTACCTACCAATGGGACTGTTTTTCAGAGCCTGTGTACGCAACGCAACGCTCGTAAAGTGAAGGACAACACCGCACGCCACAAGGTGTGTGAACCCTGCAACGGCTCACCTCCTGTCAAGTTGGGTATGCATGTAACCACATACGCTTGGTAAACCGTGGGCTTTTTCCTAGCAATAGCAGAGGCATACCCCGTTTTGGGTTTAAAATGCGTGAAGTGTACTTTTTTTTAATCTACTATACAAAAATAAGTCGGGTTTTCCTCCCTGACGCTATAACTCCAGAACGCACGAACCGATTTCCACGGTTTTGCATTCGTTGGAAAGGTTTCGGGCTCCGTGAGGTTTATAGCAAAGAAAATTCAGGAAAAATTCAACAGAAAAGCGGGTAAACGAAACGAACCCATCTGGTGGCGAAACGGAGTTCGCCGGGTTTGCTAGTTTATTCTAAAATCGTTATGATAATATTATCTCCAAAACTTGTTCCCTAAAGTACCTACCGACTTCATAAGACATCACTAATTCCACAAGGTGCCGTTGTCTCATAAAAGTTTACGTCGACGGCGATCACAGCACCTGTGGCGTTGCAGCAACTGATTATAGTTTCATCGCAAGCTGCAGCGTGGGGGCTGGTGTTTGTTGCTTGTTGCGCCATCGACGGTACGCCGGCGCAGCGGCTCAGCAGTCCGAACTGCGGAGCCACGGGGCGTGCCGGTGTCGCGGACCTACCGAATAACGGTCACTAGGACATTGGTAACGGATTGGGATACTGAACATTTGAATTTAAAAAAAAAATAGTTTCTGTGACAATAACATCCAGATTACGAGATCGTTTCGATGCGCTCTGTCTAGCTTTTTCGGTGTAAGATTCTAATCGTCCGTTATTGTTTCCGCATTAGATGATTTGAACTTTTGATTTATTTTGTGTTTGTAGTGTAATTACTTATTAACGGCATTATCTTATAAATACTTTTTTCCATCAACAACAACAACCACACGAACACTGCACAATTCCTTTTGTTTACATCACACCGCGTCATTTCGCTATTATTTCACGAGGGTGGATGTAGGTCAGTTGATTTATCGGAACACACCACCTTCATATGATTGGGTAAGGTCATTTTTTTTTAGTGAGTCAGTTTCGAAAGCTGCACATTATAGTGTATCAATATGACCCTCCGTCAGTCTTTAGCCGGCTCCTGACCCACTTCGAGTTACGTATAAGCCCTAAGCATTACATAACTTTCACTTAACACGCTTCCTTACTTGGCTTTACTTTACCTTTCAACCGATGACAGGTATTCGGTTACACACTACAAGACTTTGTATCCAAGCGTGTCTCGATCTGGCTGCGATATTATTGTCTGAGTATACTAGTTATGAGATACAGTGTAAGATTGCAAGTCAATTGTCACAGAAGCCATTTTTTTTTCCGCGCACAGAGTTGACGACCCGCGGAGGCAAGGTTACACATCCCGGTGCATTGATAGCAAGCCTATTCGACTAAGCGTGAGAAATTACAAAAAAATGAAGTAACAATTGACAATAAAGTAGCAAATTGTTATTAACTGATGACTTGACTTTCGAAGTAGATGGTAATGAATCAGCTGTTGTGCTATGTGCTTTAATGTTTTGAGACATTAGTGCGTCTGAACGAGACATATATTTAGTGAGTGAATAACTTTAGCGGGAAGGTAGCAGCACTACGGACGGTGGACATTGGTTCCACTGGTTGATACATTTATCGTCGATCGAAGACAAGAGGAAAACGGCAGAGATGAATGTGAGTATTTATTTATTACGTCTTTATTCAACAAATAATGTAGGTACCACGTTCCTGATCGTATCGGATGGTATTTTAGGGCGCAGATTTTAGGCAATGAGTCTGCCAGAGTGACATAGGTGGAGGAGCCCACGAGGGCTGGCCGCTCGTTAGGCGGGACTTGAAGAATGTCCTCTGGGTCCTAGAACTCATCAAGCACCATCGATACCTTAAGGTATGGCCTTGGGTTCTAATTAGTAGAAATCTGACACAACCCAGTCGCTGTTATCATAACGGCCGGACGGCAATCAGGATTTCCCCCTCCTTAACATAATAATAATATTTTAGGCTATAATAAGCCTTGTATTATTATGATGTGGTTTCCTGTCGTGCTTTAAGTAATTTTATTACGCAAAGTGGGTATAATTAGACAAGGTGAATAACTAACTATTCTTCAGTTTTAGACACTGACAGCGCGAAGTTTTTTTTACCGAATACCGACTCCGTACAGTAACAAAAAAGATAAACAGAAATCAAACTACATTGCACCGATCGGTAAGCAATCAACGCGGTCATTACGACAAATTATCTAAATAATAATGCCATAGAACAGACCAATAAAAAGTCGCTTGAAAATGGCAAAATCAATGTGATCAAAGTAGAGTTTCATCACGACATGAAAACAAGGCGCAGGGGTGTAGCAACTGCTGCGCTAGAATGTGTCAACACACACAAAAACTATGTGAAGGCTACTTACTATTTTGATATTAACCGGCTCTTTCTGTAATTATCATTTTAGTGACTTTCATGCAATGGTTGGGGTCACGAAACTTGATGTCGATTGCATGTGTGAATTTGGGTCCGAATGTTCTAGAACGTCTTTTTTTAAGGTGAAGGTGATCATAGTGGGAGGTGACGGAACCTTATGATAAAATAGCTATGGATACTATCAAGGTCGAATAAATTTGGTGTAATATGGAAATTTTATTAGCAAATGGTTCTGCTTTTACTCTCGTTGGGATTAAGAGTCGTGAGTACAGATGGAAAATTTCTGCATCTTTAAGACATTTATGTTATGAAACTCGAAATCTCACTGAGGGGAAGCCGATCGAATATTTACCTTATAAAAACCTTCACAATTTTTGTGCTAATCTTTAATCATTCGAGTATATACAAAATCTTGACGAGTAAATGCTGCTTCGTGGCATGTTTTTTACAGCGATTGCCATAGTATTATTATTGCTATTATGTGTCAATGCTTTGAGAATGTTGGCTGCTTGTTGCTTACTTACCATAATAGCCCCAAGTTCAGTACCCTTAGATTACCAAAGTAATTTGTAGGATGGTAATAGATTCGTGGCATATATTTGTATTCTTCTGGTTTCGTGTAAATATACCATATTTTTTTAGCTTTTCCAAATGTGTCATTTATATTCTATTATTTTGCTAGTTTATAGATGCAGTGAAGAATTACCAGATTAGTAATTCATTAGCCGCTTTGAAACGGTCAATATTTTTATCAGAGTTTGACAGTTTATCTATAAAAATATTTAATAACCGGGGTATTTTAAAAAGCAACACTGTTATATAGCTTCAGCAGTATCTGACTGTACATACCAACTATCACACTTATAGAATAGAACTCTTACAATTACATAATGTCAATAAAAAAGCCATCCACGGTACATTACCATTTTGCCAATTAGGTTAGTAATCAAAGTAAACTTGTAATGAGTGAATGATTTAATTTTTATTAGTGAACGTAAGAAATTGTAAAGTCATTCGTCCGTATTATTGTAGTATTTACACAAACAAGATTAGAGAGGGCCAAATCTTACTTGAGCAGAGAGTAGTTGCGAGCTGAATACGGGTCCTTGAGTGGTCAGCGATGTGCTAAGCAAATATCCACTTTTCAAGGAGTGTTTTTGAATAACTCAAACTGATAGTTGTGTAGACAATGACCCTAGCCTTTCCCCTTCTATTACTAACTACAATAACTAAGGGATCACCTAGTCTGAAATAAAAGTTTTTTTTTTGTATTTAGGACCTTATAAGATTTGTGTGGATTTTATCAATATAATTTTGTTTACGGTGTAGAATTTTCGTTTTTAATATGTATCGACTCCACAACTAAGTTGATTACAAAACTAACCCAAGCTCTACGTTGCAGACAAGTAAACCTGACCATCAACATACACATCGTTACTTGGCTAAAGAATAACGAGAAAATATTTATAACTAGCTGAAGTTCCGGGAAACGTCGTTTTGCCAACATACATGATTGTTGACAGTGTTTCTCTGCTATTATACGCATGTATTATACATATAAACCTTCCTCAAGCATCACTTTATCTATTAAAGAACACCATATAAAAGTACTTAAATACTTATTTAAAACCATTTCAAAGTACTTTTAATAATCTAAGCATACATAGGGACAGACACCGGGAGGCGACTTTGTTTTACATACATACACTTCACGCCTGTCTCCCAGAGGGGTAAGCAGAGACTACAGATCTCCATTTGTCTTGACATACCCCTTTCGCTTCATCTACATTCATACATCTTTTCATACATGACCACCGGTTTCGAGTACTTTTCACGGCACCTTCGGCCAGGACATCACCAATCTGGTCAATATATGTCCTTCTGGCGACCTCTACTCACCCAGCCCATTACATCACCCATATAAATCTCTTTCGTCAATCGAATTTCATCCATTCTCTCCATATGCCCAAACCACCGAAGCATGCCCTTTTCAATCTTGGTCACTACATCCTCCTTTGTTTTATACTCAGTATTTATTGATGATGACCTACGTATATTTCAAGATTTTCAAGGTGTTGACTTAGTTGTCGGATATATGGACATACATACACAATTAAAAATTGTAGGTTCGACTATACGTATATCTCTATACAAATACCAACTACCAATGGCTGCATTTTAGTACCTAAGGGCCTTACTAATAATGGCCGAATTTCTATTTTGAAGATATACAAAGCCCAACTTAACTTGTCAGTTGTATGTCAAATACGGAATAACCAGTTCAAGTAGACCTGTAATAACCGTTGTGTAAGTGACAACGCGTTTATTGGTAAGGGGGTAAGTGTGCTGTACACCCTCGTGTAAACCCTATTTTGTATTCAACTATTTTTGACAGATTGATTTTTTTTTTAAACTTCTCATTCCAATTGGGTACATCATTTTCTTCGTTCACGTCGCTGTGATTATTAACGTAAGCTTTTGTACGTATTTATGTGGTATTTGGAAACAATGAAAGGTCAGAGATCGTCTACCAAGGACAGGGTAGTTGACACATCAAAAGAATTGCTGCATAATATACTGTAGACGTTCTTTTTCGCACTTTAACCAGTTAGATTTAATTTAAACGTTTACTTACAAAATAACGGCGATGGGCTCACCCCCTGTCACGTTGTGTTAAATACGCTTGGTGAACCGTGGGCACTTGCTTATTAAGGTAGTGTCTCTGCGTACCCCGCTTTGGGATTCAAAGGCGTGAAGTGTATATATATATATACCACTAGTGGACTCGACAGACGTTTTCCTGTCTTTTTAACTATTAGTATTAATATAAAATTAGTATAACCTTCAGGGTGGCCTGTGCCCAGCAGTGGATGTCATTTTTTTCTTTCATAAGAACCTTCTCCTATCATTAATAAGCACAACAAAGGAAGAATTAGCGAAATCGGTCCACCTGGTTCCGGAGTTATATGACAACGAAAAGTGGCATTGATTTTTATACATAAGATTTTTGACAAACACCAACAAAAAATCTTTCCTCTTTATAACATTAGTATAGTAGCGTGTGTGGTCCAGTTGGTCGGATACTTGACGTGTAACCGGGAGGTCGCGGGTTCGAGTACGGCTACTGGACGTGTACCAATGGGACTCTTTTTCAGAGCCTATGTACGCAACTCAACGCTCGTACGGTGAAGGACAACATCGTGATGAAACCCGCACACCACAAGGTGTGTGAACCCTATAACGGCGATGGGATCACCCCCTGTCACGTTGGGTTAAATACGCTTGGTGAACCGTGGGCATTTGCTTACTAAGCAAGTGCCTCTGCCTACCCCGCTTTGGGATTAAAAGGCGTGAACTGTATTTTTTTTTAACATTAGTATACATTTATCAGTGAATGTAGTCGTGATGTATGTTATATTGCAATTTATACGAAGGCGTGTATGCTTTTGAGTAACAAATTACAAGGTCGAATTATGCAGAGTGGAAACTTTAAGATTGTGATCACTCGATTACATCAATGAGTGTAATATTACGATAATATACCGTCACTTAATGACCCGGCAAACGTTTTAATGTCATATTAATAATCAGAGAAATAGAAAAATAAAAATAAATTAGGAATGGAAACAGTTTTTTTTCCTATTTGTAGTAGGTGTATCTGGAAGTAAAGCAGCGAAGATTCGAGCAAAAAAATATAGCCCATGCCTTATTGTATGTTTTTTTTTGTTGTTAAAGCCTATATTTATTTTTGTAAAGTTTTATTAAAATCTGTTCAGAACTTACGTGAAAGGGTAACAAACATCCATACGTTTGCGTTTATAATACTAGTACGATTAATTCACTCTGAGAGAAATAAAGAAATTAAAAAAATAGAGATGGAAGTAGTTTATGACCTATACTGAGATCCAGAGTCTTTTCACTCCGAAAATATATTTTTTTTGTTATGAGAAGTTGGTTTAACGAACTTTCAAGGTCAAACTATGTAGAGCGGAAACGTTAAGTGTGCTTTATTCATCTAAATACGTAAACAGATAAGCTGACTGACTGACTCACAATCAACACACAGCCCAAACGGCTAAACGTAGGAACTTGAAATTTGACAGGGACTTAGCTTAAGTACCGTAGGGGTGCACTAAGAAAAGAATTCCCGAATTCTCTACGGGAACGGGATTAATAATGTATGAATATGTGCAAAACAATGTAGCTGAGTCGGCAAAGTCAGCAGTTTTATGTAGTATACGAGACGAATTGAAGTCGCTTTAAAATAATAAATAAATATGTTACAACAACACACACATTGCCTTCATCCTATGTTAACCCATAGTAACCAGTTTTACTCGGAGACTGACACCTTATTTTGAACTCTAATACTGGATGACAGAAGTCAAAATCAATTAATACGTTTGGGCTTTAATGGGTAAGAACTAAAGCACTTGTATTATGGAATTCAAATAACGATATATACTTAAAGACCTTTTTTAAATACATTTTTTTATCACTATGAACAAGCGTTTGACCACCATCCTGCCTGATGTTATAATATATCCTACATACTCATATAAATAACCCACGACCCTACGGTTTAGAGGCAGACATGCTGACCACTACACCAACGGGCCCGTCAAAATGAAAACCAAACTATTACAGTGCGTTTAACAAAATGTTGCATGAATAACTTTATGATTTAAAGAGACTTCTATATCGGCGTATTACGTAGTGAGATAACGAGAATTATAACTATTTTATCAGTCCGGTTTTACTTACACCCGTTATATTATTATTATCTGTTATGAACAGGTTAGATTACTTGCGAACGAGTTTATTAGAGCCAAGTTATGATTGCTACATATTTTTTTTCAGCATATCTAACTTAACCTACGATGCTCGTTTTTATAAATAATTTAAACAATATTGTAACTTACAATCTTTAGTCAATGCTTTACTTTACTTTGTGTTTTGTGTCTCTTAACCGATTTTAAAAAAGGAGGTGGTTAACAACTCGTCGGTATTTTTGTTATGGTTGTAGGTAGCAAAACCTTTGACTGGGTGAACAAAAGGGAAAAGTGTTTTTTTTTTTTGTTTGAAAGTTGGTGCTTCCCCTTTGGTCCCATTTAAATTTCCATATCACAAATCTGTCAAATTTTATTGATTGAATGAATTTGGATGCTAGAAGTTGGTTCTTTTTTCTTCAAAATTACAAATTTCACTACAGGGAGTACGAGGGTCTCAGACCAAACACAACTAGACTTGCATGCCGCGGACGGACTAAGGGTGGCACCCTTAGTCCGTCTCTTTTCCACCAAAATGTATGGAATTCCGGATCCAAACCGTCACTTTTACTACTAATTTGACAGTTTGGATCAAAAAAAATGAAAAATACCCTCTAAGGGTCAGAACTCGAATTGATTTTTATTTTTAAAAGAGCTCATTAAACAATTCTAAACTTTTTCATAAGTAATAACTAAGAGCGCGGCTGTGGTCCAGTAGTCGGGTGCTTGACTTGCAATCGGGAGTTTGCGGCTTCGAGGCGAGGGTACTTAGCAAGCTTTCCTTTGTCGAAATCAAATTTATAAAGTTTATAATCAAATTTATAAATTAAATTTATAAGGTGAACGATTTTGTACGGGGAGAAAGAATTTTTTTTGGCATCTGTATTATTCTTTTTTTATGTTACAGACAAGCATAAGAAGTAAAGCCATGCATTGGTAGTTTCTTCATGTTATTATTGCTATCACTCGCCGGCGCCAATAAAATTATGCAAAAATCTAGTTTCTTACATAATCTAGCAACAGCTGTGTTAGAATTTTGCTAACTTTTTTGATAATATAAAAATATATGTAATTATGCCACGGTGTTAGTGGATCAAGGACGCAGTCGCGTCTTGTTAAACTACATTTTTGTGACAAAACATTATCTTCGTGCCTCGTACATCATTTTTATACAAAAATATACTTCACGCATTTTAATCACAAAGCGCCTATCTCGCTTTGTGATTAAAATGAGGCAGAGGCAGTTGCTAAGCAAATTCCCATGGTTCAACAAGCGTATTTAACCCAACGTGACAGGGGGCGGGCTCAAGTGCGGGTACATCTAGGCTCTGAAAAAGAGTCTCATCGGTACACGCCCAGTAGCCGGACCGCGACCGCGACCTCCCGATTGGAAGTATCCGATCAACTGGACCATAGATGCGCAAAAAAAAATAAGAGAAATATTGAAGGAAAAAATGGAAACCACTAGTGTAAAGTCAATCATTAGTATTGTTCAGGTCACCACTTTATTTCAGGACTCGCCAAAGAGTCTAGGTGACTCTTACGGGACCACCGTGCGTCATTTCCCTTTATACGACCTTGGACAGTGTTGCCCTGAGGTGCAAGAGATTGCGCTGAAACTTATGGGTAGCTACGTTCTATATAAACACAATCAAAGAATCAGCTGGGTCTCCGGGAATCCACCTAAGGCTCAGCCCTTTACGTAGTATAAAACAAAGTCTGTCCCTAAGTATGCTGACATTTTTAAAACTACGCCGTATGCGTATGCTGACATTTTTATGCCGTATTCTTTAATACATGGAGGTAGGTTTATAATATGTATAATTCATACATATGCTGTTATATGTAGGGAAACGCTGTTAATAATGTATACTGGCCAAACAACGTTTGCCGGGTCAACTAGTAGGTAATAAAATGCAAAGTAAATATTCCATCAGGTTCAGTCGCCTTACGGTTCAGTAGATCCTATTTTAGGTACGTTGAAAAAAAAAGTGGTTCTAAATACGTAAACACAAGAACTATTCACTTCTCACACAAGAATGTTCAACTTATTCAACTGAAAACTGATAGGTATTTTTTATTGACAATACTAACCTACATGCAATCATGAATTGTGATTTTAGTTACGAAATGAGTTGAAAATACAACACTTGTTTCTAGTAATCGTTTGTTAGTTTTTTTTAAACATTATTAACAAGCGTTTGAACTGATTGGTATTAGGCAGCGATGGAGTACACTTACCCTCGTACTCATAAAGTTAGAACAGCGCTAGTGCACTGTTAGTAAAGGTCTCATAAACTGGTCAAATGTACACCAAATACAGACAATCTAAGTTCATATACGTCAACTAGTTAGTCAACGTTTAAACTTTTGATTAATACGACGGCTATTCATTAGGCACCTATTTTCGAAGACCTCAATCAAGACTATACTAGGCAGAAAACACAGAGCAAATTGACGCAAATTTAAACAGTAGGTACATATCATGTCTATTTGAAATGTATATTTTGTCAAATCGTAATAAGTCGCTCATAAATCAAAATGAGAGAAAGACCTTATGAGGTCATAAATCAGAAGTATACGCATTCTTTGCCGACAAAAATTGTTCTTTATTTTTCAATTTCTGTACCTCATTAAACAATGCAATTTTTTTTATAAGTAATATCTAAGAGATCGGATGTGGTTCGGTGGTCGGGTGCTTGACTTGCAATCGGGAGTTTGCGTCGTAGTCTTTTTCAGAGCCTTTGAACGCAACTCAACACTAATTCGGTAAAGGAAAACGTAGTGATGAAAACCACAAGTTGTGTGTGAACTCTCACGCCTTGTTTACGGAAGGCATATTAGTTATAATCTGTCGATAAATCTATAGCTGTCCCTTTTTTACAGGCAAAGTGAGAAAGAAAAGACGATAGTTTTAATTCCAGATTAAGTCGGTCGTACTGGAAACTGGGCGTCAATGTGTACGTTGCAATCGTAGAAATATGTAATCGAATTACGTGATGTTGATATAATTATGATTATGTTGCATATAATTTCATGAATTCAATGAATGGCCGATCCGTGTTCGGCTTTAATGTATTGAATCGCTATTCAAACATTTGCGCCATGTCACGTTGGTATTTGCAATGACCGTACTAATATATATATATTTTTATTACTATGAACAAGCCTTTGACCACCATCCTGTCTGATGCTAAGCTGCTGCGATGGAGCACACTTGTTCATTAGGTAATAATAACACAATGATTTATTTTTTTACTTAGTACCTTCGTCAGTTATAAATATAAATACTTGAGCGTTTCACGATACAAAAGAAAAGAATTCCTAAAAAAATACGCTTAAGTATTTTAATCTTTTAACTGTCACTTATGCAGAAAGTTCGAGGGTACTTAACTAACACTTCGACAAAGCAAAGTTGGTCCGTTTTTTAAATTAGAGTAGCAGCTTATTGAGTTTGCATGGGAAGGTAGTATTATGTTTTACTTGCTAATTTTGACAGTGGTGTAGAGAGTTTCAGGATACAAAGGAGTCCCATGTAAAAATAAAAATATGAAGCATTTTAATGCTAACGCGAGTTCGTGCATTACATGAATCCGCGCGGGCCTTAGATGTTTGAGTCGTATATGACAGATCACAGTGGCGTGCAATTGGAGAGGCCTATGTCCAGCAGTGGACAAGTATGGGCTGATGATGATGATGATGATGATGATGGACACGCTAGTTGACAGTTCAAACGAACAAAACTGCCACACACACATCTAAGACCCGCGCGCATTCATGAAATGCACGAACTATACGGAGAATTTGTAATTAGTCTTAAAGATCAGGTTAATTTATATTGTAAACTATGTTTAATTGCCTTTGCTTACTCCGCTTTGGGATTAAAATGCGTGAAATAATTTTTTTAATTATTTATTTACTATTTTAGAATAGCACAACCAGGAGAACGAACGGCGAAATGTCATCCAAATCTGGTGGACATTGCATTTACGCGAACGACTTGCGCCGACTTTCATAGTGCGAAACGCCGGAATGTGGAATAAGTTGCCGGAGTCTGTGCGTTAATAAGTTTCCTGCGCAGTACCAGTGGCGTGCACACCATATAGGCAAAAAGACACTGCCTCCCTTAGAATTTTGGATACCCGACCTAATAGTAGAGTTATTGCTAGATCCTTTCTTGTTGTACTCACGACATAGGCTAACAACCTGTGTATTGTGGGTGAGTAGATAGGTAGGTACCTATATTTCGTAAAGACAAGTTACCTATACATAGATGTCCAACCTTGGGGGTTACTGCCTATTTTGTCGTAAAAGCCAATGCACGCCACTGCGCAGTACAGTTTGAAGATCTTCAAGTCACGGTATATAGATATCTAATGAACAAGTGTGCTCCATCGTAGATCACATCGCTGTTTAACGTCAGGCAGCATTTGAACAAAACGAGTATAAAAAAAATAGAATGAAGTATTTTGATTTTACTCTTTATATTATCTGAACATTTTACAAAAACGTAATTTAAGCAGTAATCACAAAAACCTCATAGTGTAGTGTACAATATAAAAGGGTATCAAATTACGCCTTTCGTTATACTCGTATACCTACTAATACATACATTATTAGCTGTGAACATTTTGTATCTACTTTTTTTATATTCAGCCAGTTCAATGAAAGCAGTAGTACCAAAACATTTAAACATCAAATCATCGTCAATTATTGGTTGAAATAGGCGACGTCATTCACTTCCGATACCGACATAAAGGTGTGTCCACATTACCGACCTAAAAACCGTAAGTGGATATTTTTATGTAATTTAGAAACAACTTCTTATGGGTTTTACTATGGAACACACTTGTTTATTAGGTACATATTTACCCATAACTTGAAGACCTCTGTACGCATGAAATTTCAGCTAAGTCTTCAATGGACGACATAACAGCGTTGGTTCCAGTTTCAAAATGGCCGTAGCTAGTTTGATCACCATATCAGTGCTAGCACATGAGTAGGATGAGTATCTATTACCACTGGGTATAACCATTGATGATAATATTAATCCTACATTACTCACTATTGTCATTGCGTTTAAGAATTGCACTACTTTAATTATTTTTGACACATGTATCTAGTCGTCAATGATTGTAATGATATATTTTTTTTTAATTTTATAGTAAGAAGTGCCGAATTCATCCAGTACATATGATTTTTGAAGTTCGATTTATCGGATTTGACATCATCAAACTCTGATTTCCTTATTCATTATATCATTATGTCACCATGGAAATATCTTCTTCTATTCGAAAAAAAAATCCGCAGACAAACATAAAAGGCATACATGCGGTCAAACTGAGAAGTCCTTTTTTGAAGTCGTTTAAAAATCGTGCAGTCTTCGTAGCGTGCCATCCGCACCGTCCGTAACAAGTGCGCGGTAATGTCACGGAGGTCAGTGATGTAATGTGGACGCACCTTAACAAAAAAAAATACTAGTCCAGACATCTCAAACCGGACATTATAAAAGTGAACTGTTCAAATGTGTAGGACGCCCTCAGGCAAGGTGGACTGATGATATACTCAAGATGGCTGGCAGAAGCTGGATGCGAGAAGCCGAAAACAGATCACAGTGGCGTGCAATTGGAGAGGCCCATGTCCAGCAGTGGACAGGTATGGGCTGATGATGATGATGGTCACACTAATGTTTATAACAAAAAGACTTTGTTCAGGAAAAGAAGTATACCAAGAAAAAATGGTTTTAGATAATCTAATATATAAAATTCTCGTGTCACAGTTTTCGTTGCCATACTCCTCCGAAACGGCTTTACCGATTTTCACCAAATTTTATATGCGTATTCAGTAGGTCTGAGAATCGGCTACTATCTATTTTATATGCATCTACCAGTTGTATTTCTCCCAATACACGGGGTACAAAGGCAACTTATTATGGCAAAACAAATGTTTGCCGGGACAGCTAGTTTTGTATATATAAGACTTAAAGTCCTGATTGTTTCATTCATCACTGACTCATCAACGGCCAACCCATTGACCCTAGAAAGCTGAGATTTTTTACAGCTGTTCCTTTTATGATGTTTACGTGAAATAAGAATTATTTTTTTAACACTTATTGCCTAAGGGGGTGGTAAAAAGGGGGATAGAAGTTTACGTATATATGTGGAAAAGGTTAATTTTTGAGTTAAGGTTCTATGGGCTCACCCCCTGTCACGTTGGGTTGAATACGCTTGGTGAACCGTGGGCATTTGCTTAAGCAAGTACTACCCCGCTTTGGGATTAAAAGGCGTGAAGCGTTTGTTTTTGTTATGGTTCTAAAATTTGTGGTATTTATGAAAATAAATTACTACTGAAATGAAATAAATACATATTACATAATGTCCTGTTTTATATATTTTAACACGTCGGAAATTTTCTTTTTTTTTTTTAATCACTATGAACAAGCGTTTGACCACCATCCTGCCTGATGTTAAGCAGCGATGTGGTCTACGATGGAGCACACTTGTATCAATTGAGCACAATCTCAAAAAAATTAAGTGTTTCTGTACTCAATTAAAAATATAAACCTTCCTCTTGAATCACTCTATCTATTCAAAAAAAAACGGGAAACAAGTTCACTTTCGGAATAAAACGCGTGTAATATATTACAATACTATTACTTTGGATTTTTCCTTCACTCTTTGAACGCAACGTCAAGGTCGTCCCACCATTTTTTTTTCTGGCATTCTTGATGAACACTTTCCATCTACACTAGTAGAAAATCGAAAAAAACTGTTTGTAAAGGAGAGTTGTTTTGCCCAGTGGAGCAATTTTCCTCATCTATGATTGTGGCTCGTGCCCTATTACTATACATTCCTTTTTTATTGCACGAACTTTATACCGGCTAGTTAGTGCCTTGGTTGGACCTATTCGAGGTTCTAACATATAACTACTATACTATTCATAAACTTAATGTCCACCCTGAGGTCCTCCTCTATGTTTTTTTGTCCTGATCTCCTATTTGATATTTTAAGACATTCCTAGATATGCACGGAATATTTACGATTCAAAAACACCCCTTTTAAACGGAATTCTACTGCCTCAAAAAATAAAACGATCTACTCAATCGATCGAATTTGTATGGAGAGCTCGAATTTCTTTTTCGCCCGTCATCATCATCATCAGCCCATACTTGTCCACTGCTGGACATAGGCCTCTCCAATTGCACGCCACTGTGATCTGTTTTCGGCTTCTCCCATCCAGCTTCTGCCAGCCATCTTGCGTATATCATCAGTCCACCTTGCCTGAGGGCGTCCTACACTCCGTTTGCCTGTGTTTGTACTGTGTTGTGTTTATGTAATATTTAGTGTAATTCCTTGTTGGTTGCCCTTAATAAACAAAATAAAACTTATACAATCTGTTATATCAAAGAAATGTTCAAGTCAAATGTTAGACATTACCAAGTAGCTCGAATACCTCTTCCTCGAGCTAACGACCACCTGTCGAGACATTGGTCCACATACAACGAAACTACAATAATAAACAGTAAATTTATATGAACCAGTAAGAGCTTATTACAAGCACAAGATAAGCCTAAGTATAAATGATTGAACATAAATTTTCAATACGTTTCCTGCATCATATAAACGTACTTTCTTATAAAGATTTCCTCTACGCCCCTTGCGTTCAGATTGTTACTATCTGAACCACAAATAATACTATCTATAACGGTAAACATTTGATTTTCCGTAATAAGTCGTCTTTTAAGCCTCTTATTGGATGAAATACAGCTGGTAGTATGAAAAATAGATACTAGCCGATTATCAGTGACGCTAAACAAGCATATAAAATTTCATAAAAACCAAAAGACCAAAATTAACCAAATCGATGCAGCCGTTCTCAAGTTTAGTGCGAGAAGCCGAAGCCGAAAACAAATCACAGCGGCGTGCTATTAGAGAGCCTATGTCCAGCAGTATGTCGAATATGGGTCGATGATGTTCTTAAGTTTTAGTGAGACTAACGAACAGCAATTTACTGTTATATTTATACAGTTTTAATTCGGGGACATGATCTGCAACCACATTTTCTTACCCAGCAAATGATAGGATGAAGATTTCAATGAAATACTTCTTTTCCTGAACAAAGTTTTTTTTTTGTTTCATATGTTTGTGTGACCATACATATTTTACATTTTGTTGTAAATGTTGGATAAAAAACGACACCATTAAACAAGTTTTTATAATGTCTCAGTCACAAAAACATACTACACTGTTGGAGTCGCTATAATTTTGTGAGTTAGAAAATGTCGGTCCGGGTTGTAGATTTATATCAGCCTGCACAGATTTCGCCTCAACTCTTTATCCATTTGACTTGTAACCGGGAGGTCCCGGGTTCGAGTCCGGTTACTGGACGTGTACCAAAGGGACTCTTTTTCAGAGCCTATGTACGCAACACAACGCTCGTACGGTGAAGGACAACATCGTGATGAAACCCACACACCACAAGGTGTGTGAACCCTATAACGGCGATGGGCTCACCCCCTGTCACGTTGCGTTAAATACGCTCGGTGAACCGTGGGTACTTGCTTTAGCAAGTGCCTCTGCCTACCCCTCTTTGGGACTAAAGGCGTGAAGTATTTATTTTTTTCTTTATCCATTTATCGTTTCCTTTACCAGGAACGATATTACGACACAAAATTTTTATGATTGTTATAATGTTCAAGTGTTGGTAGTTATCAGTTGATGTCGAGTGCTAATATAGACTAATACACTTCCTAGGTTATTACTCTATAAACAGTCTCGGCTTTTCTCTACTGTCTTACATAATATAGATATCATTACTAGTGATGTCCTTATTATTTGTCGATATTTTTTTAATTCTCCCCCAGAACCATGGAAATGACTGAATTGTAATTATATCTACGTTTTACGCTACTGACTTATTAATTCGGCGAGGAAAAACAAAGAGTTAATCTTCATACAAAATAGTTGTGGAACTTGAATAAAAGATATAAATCAGGGAATCACCAACCAAAATTTACCTTTTTTATCGTGGTGAAATCCGTTATGGACACCGTGGTGTTATGTGGGACTCGCGTTTACTAGAACGTTTTTTTTTTTAGCAAGAACAAATACGATCAGTTGCTTGAACTTTTTTTTCTTCTTCGTATATTTTTTTCCTTTTCGGAACATTGATGCCCACTATTTTTCTGTATACATACATATGTACGTAAATACCCCTCTTCTGTTTCCGTAAGGAGTGTTTACAATAATTACGTCATTGAAAGAAGAGGTAGGCACATAGTACAAGCCTAATGACAGAGACAAGAGAGGCTACTTTAGTACCCACTATGTGATTACACTTATATGATTTGAAAGGTGAATAGCTTGAGTTATTGCAGCTCCGTAATAGTCTTAATAGCACGTTTAGAAGCATTTACACAATGCAGTATTTACGCGCTGTGTTATAATGCAGTAGTGTCATATATTCAACTAGTGGACGCCCCGCGATTACATTCGCGTAGTTTAGTAGTACCTGCATCCCAAATTTCAAGCGTCTAACTTGAGCGGTTTAGATTTTTCATACAAAAGTATTTTCCCGTTAATTCCCGTTCCCGTGGGAATTTCCGGAATTCATTTCTTAGTGCACCCCTACGATACCTACGCTACGTCCGTTCCAAATTTCAAGTGCCTAAGTTTAGCCGTTTGGGCTGTGCGTTGATATGTCAGTCAGTCAGCTTTTCCTTTTATATATTTAGATAATGAGTTAATGATACTATCAAGTAGAGTCGCGCGCGCTTTTGTTTTGTATTTTGTGTTTACTTTGTTTATTCTTTGCGTTGCAGTTATATATTTATGCATAGACTAAAAATAATAATCAAGCGACGTGTGCTGTTTTAAAGTAAAATATATTTGTACCTATGTATGCAACGTTAAAACAAAAACAACGAAAATCGAGATAATCATCCAGCCCATGATACCAAACAACATTCCGCAAGGAAAAAAATACAAAAAAATGTCACCTCTTCATCATCATCATCAGCCACATGATATCCACTGCTGGACGAGGGCCTTGCCCAATGATTTCCATGATAATTGGGGGGGAAATAATCAATAATCGCCACGCATGGCAGGCGGTTTGGCGATCGCAGTGTTGTGGTTTAACTCACAGAGAGCGCTGCTGCCCGTTCCCTGGAGAGTTCCCTCGGTCGCCTCTTACGACCCCCACGACGGGAAAAGTTGGGCTGGGGTCGTGACACATTTATTCTATTCGCCGTCACCACACATCTTGATATAAAGTGGCAATCAACTGATCGGGAAGTTTTTATGAAGACGTGAATTTTTGTTTCGTTTTTGACATAGGGTTCCTTGAGGAATGTCTTTTAATATCTTTAGGATATCTGGTTTTCACAAGTTTCGCCAACGTTTTCGCTTTAACGTTGTTTATAGTTAGGTTTCATTGATCTTTCCCACATTACCTTTGGTATGCAATACCATGACATTGTGTTTATTTCTTTTGTAATGCAAGCTGACGTTCATCTGTAATGCATATGTGATTGTTTGCCTTCACCTGTATTTACATTATTACTTCAAAGTTGTTGGCGTTTTAAAGTATGTATGTGTAAGGTAAGGGATTATCGGGCGATGGGCCACTTTCACCAATCCGTCAATCTAAACATCAAATGTGACGCAAACGTTGACCTGCCTTGTCTCCAAAGTTTCTGACCACGTATTACGCAGAGTCCACTATAGGCACTAGTTGTAGGGAGAAACAAAGTCATAATCAGCTGGCACGTTGCTCCACTGCTGAACGAGGGCCTCCCTCTCATAATCATATGGGAGGAAATGTTAATAATTGCTACGCTGGGTTTAACTCACAGAGAGCTGGAGCGCTGGAGCTGCCCGTCCTTTGGAGAGTTCCCTCGGTGGCATTGCACAGACCCCCACGACGGTAAATGTTGGGCTGGGGTGGTGACACGTGTATTCTAATTTGCCGTCACCACACGGCTAATAAAAGGCAATATGTCTACTTTTTTTTATCACTATGAACAAGCGTTTGATCACCATCCTGCCTGATGTTAAGCAGCGATGTGGTCTACGATGGAGCACACTTGTTCACACGTAGTTATAGTAATTATAGGCTTACAGCAAAAAATAGGATTATTTTATATTTAAAAGTCGTAGATTCTTCTAATAGTAATAACTTGACCTAATCATTGACCCGTTTCTAAAACTATTAATAATATGTATTATGTGACGTAAATTCTTGAGGTTAGTTACTTCTTTCAACCATTTTTAGTTGTGTCGCAACATAAAAATTCATTACAAAAATATGGCAAGATAACACAAGCCTTTCGATTAATATTGCACGATTTCAATTTTGAATCATCTGTAAAACAGATAAAAACATAATAATAAAGTGCGATGAGTGGAGGGTTTTTCGTATTTGTCGTCCAATTTTGAACTCAAGTGCCCGGTGTTAAAGTTCAAAAACCAGTAAGTAATTCTAAAACATGATATTCAGTAACAAGTGGGTTAATAATGTCCGTCTTAACGTTGATCGGATTGCCGATATAAATAAGTTCGCGAACCTTTATATATCAATAATAGAATAGACGTTTCTTTTCCTTTGGTAATAGAGTTCACATTTCTCTGTCGCAGTCACAGGCCATACAACCGAACCGCAACAGTACCTATGTACCGGAACACCCCACCATGACGAGTGCCATGCAAATACAATTTGCTCCATGGAAAGTGGAGCCAATGCCATGACGCAATGGAGGAGGAGCACGGCCCATCTGCATTTACTGTAGTCAACGTTTATAATTCTTTACGTTAAAAGCAAAAAAAAAACAAAGGTATAAATATCTCTTAACACATTGGCGGACAGTAAAACGACACAATAGATGTTGTATTGTTATGACGTCTATAGGTGTTTACTGTCCGGGAAAGAGTTAATACAATATGGATCTTTTGGCACGTGACTACGCAAGTACGAAGTCAATCGTGTTTTGTTTTAATGGAAAATTATCCACATGATGACTATACAACCATGGACAAAGCACCAGGAAATGTCAGATCTGACATAAGATGTTGTTTTCAAGCCGTTGCTCTTCATTGAAAGGCCAGAGAAAATGCAGTCAGTAGGTACTTGAATATAGTTGCTATACGGAGATTAAGAGTAGGCAAATCAAATATTAACACGTTGGCGGACAGAGAACAGCTATAGCCGTCATAACAATAAAAAATCTGTTGTATCTCTTTTACTGTCCTTCAATGTGTTAATAGCACATTTGGGTATAATTAGTACCTAGACATTGTCGCAGAAAAAAAGGATATTTTCCTTCATGTGAGCTATATTTTTTTAAAAACTTACTACTAACTAAATTACATATATTCTAAAATTGGTTGTTACTTCACCGTCGAAATCGTTCTTATTTTGGGTCAAATTCGATGTTCTTTTTTGAGTTGATGTGCTAAGTGCATGCGTAGGGTGTAATGAGTCTGTAGTATGAACTCGTTTTCTTATTTCAACATCTTTATGGGTGTTTTAAAAGAGGTGAAGTGGGAAACAATTAAGAATGAAGAAATATGCCCATTACGGACTTGCGACCGATCTTAAGCAAACCCGTAAAGGATAAAGAAGCCATCAGATTGCATATCTTTCTCTAATTTGCATAAGATTCACGAAATCACAACAAAAAAAATCTTTTTCTAAATATTTATTCTAAAAACGAATTTTGACCTTGACATTCCATTAAAATAAACTATATATATACATTACTAACTATATAAATTCCTACCAAAAAAAAAAGAAAAAGACCGTAATAAATAGGTCATAAACCTCATTGTCGTCACTTGAACTAACTCAATCACTGGCATCATTAAAAAATAGTTCATAAACCTCGTCGCCAGTGCGACTAACTCTTTTACTGGCATCATAAAAAACCTATAGTCTACAACCGAAAAGGTTGAAGCAGACAAAAACCGCGGCTTTATAAAAAAAAAATACGTCACAGTATATATCGCAAGACCGGGAAACAATCAGCCTAATGCCCATCCCACTCACGACTGTCAACTGCTGGTATATTTGCATCACTTGCAGCGGCTGTTACGTCAAGTAGGTCTGAGTTGTGCTGTAACCTTTACGAGGCGACCGCCCGACGCCGCCCCGCGTAACTGGCTCTGCATATTGAAGGCAAGGACGAAAGCGTTGCATTCCGTGTCAATGTGTCAATCAATCATTTTATTCTTTTTTAAACAAATACGTTGCACATACTTTTAGATCATTACCAATGAGGTTATGACGGGATATTTTTTTTTCTTAAATGTACGTCGTTTCTTTTTTTTGGTAATGAAGCAGAGGTCTTAAGTTGTTAAGCGTACATCGCGCATTAATTTAGGATACAAATTACGTTGTCTTCATATCAAGGTCAAGTAACTACTTAAACTATTAAACATGAAGTCAAAACCAAATAATCAGTCTCAAAGTAGTTAGAACAGAGTTTACAAAGCAAACGCAGAAAAATATACAAAATAACTTTAAACAAAAATAAACCGACTTCAGTAAAAATGTTAAACTTATACGTAAATCCCAGGGTTACCATTATCACAACTGAAACAAATCGAAGTGGGACCACACGATATCATCAATTTAAAAAAAAAATTGAAAAATAATCAAATTTGAAAGTCAAATTGAGAACCTCCTCCTTTTATAAAATTCGACCAAAAAAAGAAAGATTGACATGTATTATTAGCCTTGCATTTTTTTAATTCCCCATTCAATTACGCAAATTCGCAAGCGCCGGTGGCGTTTACATCGATTTGTTGCGCCGGTCATATGTTTTGATGTTAATTTGACATCATTATAATTTAGTCGATAAGTCCGTTCATGTTAATTTTCGACACACTGTTATGCGATTAATATCGATTAGCTATCGATGTACATTTGATTGTGGTCAAAACATCGAGCATAAAGTACTTACGCGACTTACGTATGTACATGCTGAATTAATTTCGATATGCGTAACTTTATTTGCAACCGCAACGCATGGGATTATGAGTCATTAATATATACTTATAGAGGTACAGTTGGATCCATAATCTTATACAGTCAGAATTAAGACATGAAGAAATTACATTAAATCTTTTATTTCATAAGATAAAATGAATCACCTAGTTCTATTACACACAAATAACTATGTATAAAATAGATAAGGAAGTAAACAAGTATTATTTATGTTATTGCAAACAATTAATAATATAATAATTATTATAATGCGAAAGTAACTCTGTCTGTCTGTCTCGCTTTCACGCCAAAACTACTGAACCGATTTAAATGATATTTGGTATACAAACAGTTTAGAGCCTGCGAAAGGACGTACGCTACTTATTATCCCTATCCTGTGGGACGCGTCACCAAATAGAGGGTGTAATATGAAATACTGAAACTACGCGTGTCCACTAGTATACAGGCTAACTTCCGGGCCATGATACGAACCAACATGATTCCAAAAGTATAGTTGCTTTTGTGCTTGAGACATATTAAATTTGGTTAAAATCATTAATTATTGACTATTTACAACAAAATGTATGGTCACCCACCAATTGGCGATCACAATGGTCGCAGTGATACTGGGCACAACAAGGCCCTGTAGAGTCCCACGACCCAAAAAATATATTAATAGTTCAAGAATATTGCTGAGTAAGAAGAAAAATTTGTTCCGGATAATGACCCCGAAGGCACCCGGTTTAATATTTGCATTAATCAATCAAATGTCAATTCCTTGTAATTCTAAAACCGTATACAAGAAAATGTCTTGTGTCTAAAGAAAAGAAACAAAACCGTTGCATATCTAACGCAACTGAAACACGCGCCTGCGCAAATTACGCAACTGAAGTCGATAACGAATCAATTAATCATATAAAAAATATAATATACAATCAATTTGTTATAGTTTATTCGAAAAGGTGCACAAGACCGTTCTGGATTGAGCTAATTTGCGATTGCGATTTAGTAGACTACGAGCAAAGCCATCTCAACAAAAAAAATTACATAACTGCCACTATTTGACAATTTTATTATTACATTAACTGTATGAACTAATATTTAACAGATAGGAAAAAACCTACACTTCACGTCTTTTAAATCGCAAAGCTGGCTAGATAGAGGCACTTGTGAAGCAAATGCCCACGGTTCACCAAGCGTATTTATTTAACCCAGGTGAGCCCATCGCCGTTTTCAGATTCATACAACTTGTGATGTGCGGTTTTTATCACGATGTTGACTTTCACCGTACGAGGATTGCGTTGCGTACATAGGCTCTGAAAAGTAATCCCATTGGTACACGTCCAGTACCCAGACTCGAACCCGCGGCCTTCCGATTGCAAATCAAGTACCTAATCAACTGGACCACAGGCGCTCTATTCTATCTAGTAGGTAGTGTAAATAATTAAGCCAAATACTTTATAGTACTTAAAATTAACGAAAGCTCGCGCCACGCCTCTGTCTTCCGCAACGTTTCCCGCAACACTTAAAAAAAACATATATATATTACAACAACACAAACATTTCATTCATCATAATGTGTTAAGTAGCTAAAGCACTTGTGTTATAGAAACAAGACCTTTGCAATCTTACCATTGTTAATTTCACACAGTAGTAGGGAATGTGCAGTGTCCAATAAAAAATATATGATATTCATTAAAAGTATGAAGCTGAGCTTATCCAGGTATGCAGTGTTTGTTTATGTAGTAATTTGTAAGTTAGTGAACTTAAATAATTACTCATAAATATAAAGATAAGAAGTAAGATAACACGACAGAGTCTAAAGACCGGACTGTAAAACAATAATCAGTACTCAAGCTTAGCTTAAGCGTACCTTTTTTTTTCTCTATCACACGGACACAATTAGAGCGAACAGAGGTATAAATTCTTGGCAACCGAGGTCGTTCCGTGATGGATGGACAGGAGACTTCTGAGCTATCGTTTAGGACTAGACTGGTTGAAATAGTGAAATCCATATCACGCATCATGAACCAAACACTGCGTGTAAAACGATCCCAAACAATGGTCTTAGAAAAGTTGTTGGACTTGTCAATATGGAAAATTCCGTCTCCATACAAAATGTTCTCATGCAAAATCCTTAGGCAAAAAAAATATTATTTTGTATGGAACGGAAAACTCTTTTTTAATTACCCCCGTTCTCGTCATAGTAAAAGATGTTCATATTGACGAGCCCAACAACGTTTCAAAGACTATTGCTCGTAGTCCTTTTACACGCAGTATAGGAAAAAGACCTTACAATGGTATAATATCTTATACTATAGATATAATCTCCGTAGCCAAAATGTGGGAAGTGCCACAGAGAGAAAATACACGTTTCAACATTATAAGTACAGTCATTCTACTCAAACTTCCGTGAAAGCCTCGCAGTAACCGTAATGTTATTGGCCGATGACGTCACATAGCAATACAGCCTTCATCTAGAATCTAGATTCCAGCGCACCTACCCACCTAACCGCCTGTGGTGGAAAGTTTACGTTACGTTACAAATCACAACAAGCGAAATGTCATGTGACAGATAATAATAGGTATGCCTCGAATGCCGTCAGCGGCTAAATAAAAAAAAAACATCGAAATGTCAGATCCAAATTAAACCGCCCCGTCTTTATCAGAACGCAATCTAAACACCCAAACAACTTGTAGCCTAGATGTTTCACGAATCTATGACAAAATCTAGCAACGCACTCTTTTCTATAGATAGCATCTCCACATATGATTGTGTTACGTAAAGATTTTAATAGTTGAATAGTTATTCCGCACACTCTCGTCGTTCATTTAATATCGATCGAATTACAGGCGCTAAAATTATTCGAGCTGACTAAGTTGCCATCTTATGGCTTAAAAAGCTGTAGCTATCTAACGAGACGTGATCGAGGGGACTCTCCAGAGGACGGGCATCAGCGCTCTCTGTGAGTTAAACCATGACACCACTGCACCGCTAACCCGTATGCCAAGCGCGGCGATTATTGGTATTTCCCGCCTAATCATGAAAATCATTGGGGGAGGGCCTCATCCAGGATTAGAAAAGGCTGTACATACAATTTCTCTGAACTTAGAATCGGTAAATTGCGAATTACGTTGAAAGGAAATATATTGTATTTAGACAGTTAACCTTCAAAATTTCAAACAGTCGAAAGATCTTAAGTAACAAACTTAAAAAAATACAGTCAAAATGTCAATCACGTCCGTTTTTCAAGTCGTTGAAACACAAATGTGTACCGTCATCATCATAGAATATAATTGACCACTGCAGAACATAGGCCTCTTCAATTGCACAAGTGTGTGCCGTGCTTCACGCGCAACGCGAACACAAGAAAATGGGGCTTCGACTCAGCATGACGTCGCTGTTGATCAGTCAGTTTTTCGTTAATGGAGAAGTTATGTCTAAATGTCACTTACAGAAGTTAACGAACGACCTTCTGACATAATAATTCAAGATACATGACGGGCGTGATGATTACTGGTAACGCTAAATTTACTCACTACATAACTATATAATTCCGTGCAAAAAATCTATACATACAAATAGAAATACTGAATTACTTGCTAGCCGACGTAATCATAAAAAGATAAAACTTTGATTAACCTAGTTGAATTTAATAACTTAGCACGTTTGAATAACTTAGTACATTAGGTATAACAATAACTTAGTACAATTGGTCTAACCAATTTGTCCGTATTTAGCGTTCTTCTGACATCTTCAAGCTGTTCTAACTTTATAATACCACGGTTTGTAAGATCTATGTTTTACTTCGACGGACCAATTTGACAGTTCCCATTCACACAATAATGTACTCTGTCGCAATCAAGTTGTAGTATATTTTACGAGATGAATATCTGTAACTGTTTGTATTCAATTTTCAGTTTACAAAATATTATATTGTAGGCTAACTATCAAATTAGTCCATCAAATATAAAAATAGACCTTAGTATACTTGTACTTACCATAAGATGGTATGGACCGGTCGGTGGAAAGGAATACATTGGTTTTAAAATAAAGTAAATAAACTACCGCCGTGTGGTAATGGCGATTAGAATACATGTGTCACCAACCAACCACTCGTTCACAGATGCTCTGATTTTATTCGTGGTTCTAATTCCTTACAAGTGAATCAATTTTAACTTGGTCAGTATGTCGGCCCCTATTCCGTAAGGTCGTGGTTGCGATTTCCACCGCTGCACGCTGACAGGTACTTCGGTGACGAGCTTTTAGATACTTGTTGAATGTATTTAAAAAAGTATATATGTAAAACGATAAAAATGTATTTAAGTAAGTATAATAAATCATCCATAACAAGATTTTAGCTACTTAACATGGGATGAAGTCAATGTGTGCGTTGTTGTAAAATGTTTATTTATTTGTTAATTCAAGTGAAACCGTGCGTTGTTCTCTAGTCTTCACAAAGTCATGATCCCATCTGTCTTAAGAAGTACGTGATATGATAATAATGTAATAAACAGTTCTTAAAAGTTATTGCGTAAACACAATTAAGATGAAATTATTTACTGATCGTTATTTCGTTGTAATTTTAGCGAAACGTGATGGAATACTACTTGCTTAGCCAATAAATACATAATAAAGTGGCCTATTGCTGTATGTCCCTATTTATACTTAGATCTTTAAAACTACGCAACGGATTTTTATGCGGTTTTTTTAGTAGATAGAGTGATTCTTGAGTAGTAGTAATACATGACATATACTGGCAGGAAAGAACTGTTATTCATGTATATTGGCTAAACAACGATTGCCGGGTAAGCTAGTTTGTTCCACTTCCGAATTACCGATTTCGTTACTTTATCTGCACGTACAAATCGGACGGCAATGCTGAATAACATGAAGCTGATCTGAGCTGGAGATGGATAAACGTTGTCCAATATACATTATTAAAAGTTACATGAATATATTATACATATAAACCACGTTCTACAATCACTCTATCTATTCAAGAAAACCGCATTACAATCCGTTGTGTTATTTTAAAGATCTAAGTATACACAGGAACAGCGGGAGGCGGCTTTGTTTTACACTAGGCATTGATTTATTCATTCATTCAAATTTTGTCACGTAGGTATAGACACAGTAGTTACATAATAATAAGTAAACAGAAAATCAAACAATAACAAATAAGTAGAATGCCTATAGACGAGTTGTAATGCGATTATCGATTACAATGCCATTTCTACATCCATTGCGTTATTTTCATTTGATGTCTATCATTAATTTCATTCCGTCTCCTCAGTGTACATATTGCAACAGCCTTTGACAATTGTGGCATTTATGAAATAGGTCCTTCGTAACTTTAAGCATGTCATTGCACCCAGTGATGTCTTCAACGTATCGATGTCGGCGTGTCCAACCGAACGCATGCCTACATAAATATCTGCATACAAAAGTCAACCGTCAGGTATGTTACGCGAAGTGGCATAAGGCACACTATTGCATCACATGACGTAAGGGATTGCACGCAAGCGACACGCACCGTGTGTTTCATTGGCCGATGTTATCGGTTATATTAACAATGTTCTATACCTTCGTTTAATACTATCGTATAATCTTAATCAAAGTGTTGACATTACTTTTGTTCTAGTCAAGGACGGCTTAAGGTGCTTTCGTATTTGGTAAAGTTGCAGGGCTATCAATGGTTTTTTTATAGATAACTATCTGATCTTGCTATTGTATGCATGTTTTATACCTATATTTCCTCAGAATCAATCTAACTACTAAAGAGAGTGAGAGAGAGTTTACTTACAGAAAAAATTGCTTTAGCAAGTGCCTCTGCCCACCTCGCTTTGGGATTAAAAGGCGGGAGTAATATAAGTAATATAAAGTAATATAATGTATTTGTTGGTATCCTATCCATTAGAAAAAAGTTGGATGTTACATCCTGTCAGTCCTTGCCAAGTTCGTACGTAGCTCGGATAAGGATGAACGGATTTGAACAAAATTTGGGTCAACATTTCTTAAGTATCGCTGTTGGTCTTAATACTTTCATTGACACATCCCGCCGACGCCAACTTCTGTATTTTTAAGTAGAGTGATCAAGTACTTAACACATAAGCTATAACAATAAAAACAACACTTATACGTATGGTAACAAAATTCCGAATGTAAAATTGCATTTTGCCCCAAACCAAAATGTTTAGCTCACCCAAAAGTAATTTACGCTTTAGTGCCCAAAGGAGCACTTAAAAATGAAACCATTTATACACAACTGCTGCAAGCAAACAACAACCATTTGTCAGTAAAAGTGACCGGCACGGCAGATCAAATTGCGTTGCATCAGGTGGTCGTGGCAAATTTCAGAATCATCGGGCAGGTATCTGCTGCAATGATGAAATCTTTGTTTCTAATTCTTTGAACCAATTTGCATTGTTCGTAATATTAAACGTAACGAAAAGCGGCTCAACGCAAATGTGTTTGAGCATACCACGTTGCTTAAGTGTCACTGGGTCACTGGGCAAATAAGTTCACGAACGCTATTATGAGACATCATGGCGGCACGAGAAATACGTCAGAATAACACACTTGTCATGTGCAACAAAAAATAATGGGTCTAAGTTGTAAACATGAACATGTACATTTTAGTTTTAAGTTAATTACTAACATATACGTTTAATTTACAACTAACACTCATGGACTTCTGTCTGAAAATAAAATATTTGAATTTGAATAATGAGAAATAATAATTTGAATTTAAATAATAACACACTTGTGATGTGCAACAAAAAATAATGGGTCTAAGTTGTAAACATGAACATGTACATTTTTAGTTTTAAATTAATTACTAACATATACGTAATTATTTTTGTTTGTTTGTTTTGTTTTGTTTAATTTACAACTAATACTCATGGACTTCTGTCTGAAAATAAAATATTTGAATTTGAAAGAAATAAGATTTATTTCTAATGAAAAATAAATACTCTAACCTTTCAAATATGAGGAAAAAGCTCTTATATTTTTAGATTATACGATTCCCTTTCAAAAGGAAAACGGGGTTGTATATTAAGAGTGACATAGGTCGTTTTTTTTTTCATCTAAATGAGGTATTCTTACTAAAACTCCAATATTAAAATCCCTAGTGGAGAAAAAGAAAATACGCTCATGAAATTTGCGTTTACTAGTCAATTATAAGATGAGACATGATAGAGAAGATAAGACATGACGACCTCATAATCATCATCAGTCACATGACGTCCACTATTGGACTAGGGCCTCCCCCAATGAATTCCATGATCATTTGGGAGGAAATGCCAATAATCGCCCCAATTGGCAGGCGGGTTGGCGATCGCAGTGGTTTTGTGGTTTAAGTCACAGAGAGCACTTCTACGCGTCCTTTGGATAGTTCCCTCGGTCGCCTCACCGCGATCCCCACATCGACCTATAACTCAAAATCCCCTGTCCCTCCGACTAAATACAAAGCAAGTTAATCTCTGTCCCTCCCACTAAATACAAAACAAGTTACTATTGCATAAACGAATCATGTCGAGCAGAACTGATAACATATATCTAGCAGAAATAATACCGCAAATACAATCGCACAGCCAATATCTAGGTGAACAATAATCTAAACTAGAGCATTGTTATTACGCGACCAACGTGAAAAGTAACACCGCGTACGTGACACTAGAAATGTGAGAACTGACACCTCAAAGGCCGCCACGGTGAGGGCATCTGAGGCAATCGTCCTCGAAATATTATGTCACACGGTAGAAAGTGAAGACTATACCAATTCGAACCACGTAGGTACCAATCCAATGCGACCTTCACCTCCGACAACGATAAAAAAAGAAGACGCGCGTTATAATAAAAATTTAAAAAAAAGTGTAGCATAAAAGCGCGGGAAATACATCGTGTGTCCAAGAAAAAATCATTCGATTAGAAATCGAGGAATCGATAATTTTGAAAACGACCAAAGTAAGTGTTTTTCTGAAATATTTATTTCGACAAAAAATCGTTAAAAATGGGCTAATTTATCGATTCGTTTCAAAATCACCAAAGTTCATCAATTACTTATACGAATATTGACATTTCCATTTTAGCGTTTAATTTGAAAATAACCAAAGTCGGCTACTTTGGTTGTTTTCGAACGAAACTGTCAGTTTTTGGCGGGAAAAAAAAAACAAACGTCAAAAGTTTTCTGCGATCTGTTGCTGTCAGAGAAGTTTTAATTATTAAAATTTATTTCTGAAAATGAATTCTGATAGTGAAAATAATGGAGAAGTACCAAGAAAACGAAAAAGAGGGTCTATTAATGCATCTGAATACAAAGGCAATGTTATAAAACAGTCTAGACTCACAAACAAACCCTACGTGAGTCACGCTAATAAACAAATACCTGCTAAAACTCGAGGACGTGATTGCAAGTAAGACCATTTTATTCATCACTACCTATCTATTGTGCCTTTCTTATTATATTGCTGCTTTACCATAGCTAAATATTTCTTTGTATTTTACCTACAGGTGCAAAAGAGAATGTTTCGATTTAATACCAGAGGAGGACAAACAACGCTGCATCGATCAACTGTATTCATTGGGATCCAAGAACGAACAGGATATTTACCTGCAAGGTTTACTGGATTGCAGACCAATCAAGCAAAGACAAAACGTGGTGAAGGTTGATAGAGGTGCAGAAATTATTTACTTTATAAAATCTAAATCTACAAAATTGAGGGTATGTAGAAAAGCTTTTGAAAGTTTTCATGCGATATCTACAGCAAGATTGAGAAGGATTGTGACTCTTTTAAAAAATAACTCGGTTCCTAAAGATATGCGTGGAAGGCAACCTGGGTCTCGAAGGTGCATGGATGGTACAATCATTGAGCACATCAAACAACATATCGAGTCTTATCCTTTGAAAGTTACCCATTACGGCAGCATTGAAAAAAAATATCTTAATGCTGAATTGGACATTAAAACTATGCACAAAATGTTCTTAGTGAGATATCCTCAATATACTGGCAAGGTTAAATACACATTTTACTGGAGCTATTTCAAAGAAAACTACAACTATTCTTTTGGAAGACCACAGATAGATGTATGCTGTAAATGTGAAGAGTTAGGTAACAAAATCAAGAGTTCTACTCTCAATGAAACTGCAAAACAAGTCGCAATTGCTGAAAAGATGGTACATCAAACTCGGGCAAAAAAGTTTTATAGGAAACTTGAAGCAGCAAGACAACTCTGTAAACAGCAGGAAGATGTTGCTGCTGTAACATTTGATTACATGGCAAATTTACCACTACCTCATATACCAGTTCAGGAAATATTTTACTACAGACAGCTATGGCTGAATCAATTCTGTATTCACAATCTTAAAGATGATACTGCAAACTTTTACTCATATCATGAAGGCTTGGCTCATAAAAGTCCTAACGAAGTCTGTACGTTTTTGTGGATGTATATTAATGCTCATGTACCAGAAACTGTCAAGACTTTGTATTTGTTCAGCGATGGATGTGTTGGACAGAACAAAAACCATACTGTTGTCAGATTCTTGATGTACTTGACTGAAATAGGGAGATTTGATAAGATTTACCACTTTTTTCCACAGCGAGGACATTCTTTCCTCATGATAGGGATTTTGGGTGTGTGAAAAGAAAAATAAAAAAACATGACAGGATCTATGTACCTTCAGAGTATGAAAGTCTCATTCAGAGTGCTAGTTTATTAAACAAGTATAAAATAAACAGCATTACATCGGATGACATACTCAACTTCAGCAACTGGTGGAGCCAATATTATAAAAAAAACCTGCCTGTCTACAACATCTTTTGGAAAAAATGTGCCTAGGGATGAAAAGGTGTCCTTCCATGTGTCCAGTTTCACCCATTTCACTTACCTTTCTGCTAAACCCGGCTACTTACAATGCTCAGAATTTATTGATGGTCTTGTGAAGCATGACTTTTATTTAAAAAAAGGAAACAGTACTGTTACAGCTCCAACACAAAAAGCTTACTCTGAAAAAGTCCCTATAGATGACAAAAAGATACAGGACATTAAAAAAGTTCAAAACTATATACCAGATGAGCACAAAGAATTTTGGGAAGCAATAGTCACTTGGCCAACTGCATCAGGAAATGAAGATTGTGAATGATTTTTCATACCAATGTTTTGTTATTCACTTAGTTTAGTGTCCACCTGTATTGGTATTGTTACAGAAAATATAGTAATTTTGCATTAAATGATTGTTTTATTACTATGTAGGTATTTAGATTTATTTTGAAAACAACCAAAGTGGTTGCACTTTGGTTGTTTTCAAACTAAATTTGATGTTTATTTGGAAAACAACCAAAATCAAAAATTTCAATGCAGTTTTAGGGCCAAAATAATAAAAAAATAATTAAAAAAAACATTACCCCAACCATTATTTATTACCTACCTTTGCACTTAAAACATAATATTTAATACCCTCATAGTCTTTTTTTTCACGGGACGTTTTTTCTTCTTCCTGTAAAACTTCAATTTTGTTACTTTGGTCGTTTTCAAAATGATCGATTCAGTTATAGTTTCCTTAAAAAAAAGTATATCGAGAAAGATTTATTGAAGATGTCAGTGAACCTCTAGATAATTAATGTTGACTAAGAGAATCAAATCTAGACATACATTTACTAGGTTATGATAGCATTGTTATTATAATAGTCTAAATAAAAAAAATAATGTGTCAAAATATTCACCTTCAAACCTGATGCGGTGTCAACAAGTTGGTTGCACCCGAGTCTATAATACAATAACTAAACAATCATCGTGTGACGTAACACTACAACGGACAACTAGTTTCGGACATCGGCCTTCACCCCGCCGTAACAGGGTTAAGTGGGTGTTACGTTACGTCACAATTTATAAAAATAAACACGTTTCATTACTAGTATTAGAATTGGAGACAGAAATACAGACAGACGGCGGTGTAGTAATAATCTATGTATACAGGGTGGCCTGTAACACGCGCAAAAAAATCGAAGTACATTGTTTCGAAATAAATTGAGTTTAAAGTTAATACCCATAATCAATGTAATTACATTGCGATATTATTGTAATGTCAACAAAATGTCAGAGAACGGCGTTTTTAAAAGTGGAAAAAAAGGAACGTCCATTACATGTGTGATATTAAACTTCTAACACTACTAGGATATTATGAACTGAAAATGTCTATTTTCAAAGTTTTGGTCCCTTGTGGTTAGCGCACCGAGAATCTTTCATCATCATCAGCCACAAGCTATCCACACATCTGGACGAGGGCCTCCCCAATAATTTTTTTTTTTTTAATCAATATGAACAAGCGTTTAACCACCATCCTGCCTGATGTTAAGCAGCGATGTGGTCTACGATGGAGCACACTTGTTCTGTAGGTACCTATTCACCCGCGACTTGAAGACATGATTTCCATGATTTGGGGGAAATCCCAATAATCGCCACTTTCGGCAGGTTGGCGATCGCAGTGTTGTCATAGTTTAACTCACAGAAAGCGCTGCTGTCCATCTTTTTGAGAGTTCCCTCTGTCGCCTCTTACGACCTCCACGACGGGAAAAGTTGGGCTGGGGTAGTGACACATGTATTATGATCGCTGTCACTACACGGCCGAGAACCTTTAAAACACGTTACCTAATGTAAGTTACAAAAATTATATGTAAATGTTGCTGTGCCCTACAGGGTCCACGATTGTACCTCAACTGTATTTAATACCTTCTAACACATTGTGGAAAAGCAATAAATTATTGAGTATTGAACCTTTACATACAAATAGAGGTATAATACGGAGTAGATGCTAGTGTTCTAATTACCTAGCCAACTTTCGCTTCATACCTACTAACTAGTCATACAAACTCACCGGTTGAACACGTGTAAGTCGATGTATATCTGTTTCATACAATTGCACAAAACTACCGTGACGCATTCAAACGAACCGTCAAATTTTGAAAGACATTATCGATAATGTCATTCAGGAAAGTGTACCTATCGATTGATCTAATATCTATGCCTCCTTTCATAAAAAGAAATAAAAATAAAAAACCCTGCACAGACTCATATTATATATTAACCACAGATTATTATTCAAGAGTATGGACCGTATTCTCAAAACAATATTCAGTACTCAAGTATTTTTTGGGCGCAGTCTGCCCCTTTTACACAAAAACGAATAGAGTTAGACAAAAGTCTAGCATAGATCTGTACTAGTGCGAAGTTAGAATAAGAAATACGACATCAATAAAAGTTTACAAAATGAAAATGTTAATAGAAAGTAGTGCGACACTTACGGCCGTATTGCCCATAGGGGGTAGACAGAATCTTAAGAGTATAAGAGAGTCAATATGGACCTTCAGTTACAAGTTGCTAGTTCAAAACCTGAATAAAACTAAACCTCCAGATCCCATAATCGGCTCTAACGACATGCCAGGAAGAAAGGCAGTTAATGCATTTATTTACATCGGCTCGGTTTTAATTGACTGTCAAACCTTGGATCCACGCTCCAAACTAGAACAACTGGTAGAACTGTATAGTGGACCAAGAATCTGCCATCTACCACCCTAAGGTTGAAACTCGCATGAATCTCAATACACATTAAGATTCATTTTTTACTTGACACAATATAACACCTCTAACTTATTGATGTTTCAGTGACATAGGAAGTTTCATCAAAACTGATATAACACTTTCTTAGCTAAATAACATTACAAAGTGTGCATGTATGAACTGAATAATAGTATCAAAGAACATTTGTTTCAATGAACATTCACAAATAAATAATTCCATTTAACATTGTAGTTCCTACTATGTTACAAAATGGTCAACGAGATAAGTTGATAAGATAAGGCAGTTTGCAAGACAAGCGATAGATAGATAAACTAAACACCGGTTTTATAACACAATAGTAATGTTACTAAACGAACTTGCAAAACACACGACTGCGATAGTCACTAGAGCGACTTGCGTATGTATCTTTAACCGACTTCAAAAAAGGAGGAGGTTCGCAATTCGACGGATTTTTTTTCGTATAGGTATCAAATCTCAAGACCTTTTACTGGGTGGCACGATTAGGATGATTATTTTTTTTATTTAAAAGATTATGCTTCCCGTTTGGTCTCATTTAAATTTGGTTCGGTTCAGACAATGGTATTCATGAGAAACCCACAAGTCAAAAATGTATACTGCTTTTTTTTTACATTTGTTATTTATTGTACTTTTCCCGGGACGTTTGTGGCCTTAGAGTCTGTGACCCAGTGGTTAGACACTTGGACTTCCAATCGGCAGGTTATGAGTTCGAAAGCCGAAGAAACTAGGCGTGAACCAAAGAGGCTCTATTTCAGAGCCAAAGCGGTAAAGGACAACATCATGTTCCTTGTACCAAAAGATGTGTGAACTAAAAACTAAGTTGAAGCTCATTTGAACGTCATTATTGTTCATAACAACTACCTTACTGATGTTTTAGTGAAACAGAAAGCGTCATTTAAAAGTGATTGACCACTATCCTAGCCGTACACCTACTGGTAACCTTTTATCCATACAAAAGACCTAAACGGGTTATCACATTCCAAGTTCTTGTTTTGTAAAGTATAAAATATACTTGTCGGTCGGTAATTGTTTATATCTATCATTCGTTTAGTAAATAAATACCGTGTGGGTCGAAGTAAATAAAACCGTTTAATAACCGGATAACCAGAACCGGACAAAATAATATATTGACGAGTATATATATTATGAAAGCTCTTAGACTGGTATCTAACGAATCTAAAATGTTTTACTCAGTACACATTTTTCATTTCGATATCAAATCCAACTAACTTGTTACTACCGTAACAATAATAATAGAGCGATTCACTGAGATAAGCCGTTGTGGTAATTAGGTAAAGTCTAACTAACTCTCTAAGAAACGAAAAGTGTCACTGTGCATATGATGGTATATACGCAGAACCAGTTTTTTCGGTACATCTCAATGAATTTGACTGTGGGTACATTCATTTGATACAGATGTTAATGAATCTGTGCAGGGTTATTTGGGTGCGTGTTAGAAAAAAATAAAAGTAAAAATGCATCACCTTACCAGTCTTCTAGTAAAAGTGGCGTGAAGTTCTCGGAACCTGATATCATGAATGAAAATATGTATGAACTAGTGATCGCCCCATGAGGCAGGCATCTTTAAACTAATTTCCCTTTATGACATAGAGTTCACTAGTAGTTTGTGTCGATTATGAATCAGACGCTTACAGCTAAATACGACGTGATACTCGACCGGATAGCGACAAACACTACCCATTACACTATAATATGTTAAGTTCAAGTTCGCTATAAGTTATTTTTTTTTATTACTTTTAAATGTGTTTTATATTTATTTATATAAGTATGTATTTAAAAGAAAAAAAATGTATTTAAGTAAGTATATGTCGTTGTCTGAATTCCATAATACAAGTGCTTTAACTACTTAACATGGGATAAAGGCGATGTGTGTGTTGTTGTTAAATATTTATTTGTTGTTATCTTGTTGTAATTTGTTTTGTGTTTTTTGTGTGATGCGAATAAATCCTCTCTCTCTCTCTCTCTCTCATTATATTTTTCATATAGTTATTATACCTATGCACCCGAAGAGAAGCTGGATATTTAACTTAAGGATATATTTTGTTCATTACCTATCATGCCATGTGTAAAAATGTTTCTTTTTTTTCTTGAATAAAATTATTCTTATTATATCTGAATTAGGTTACCTGAAAGAAATCGCTCTGAGCGATAAAGCCGTCGCCAATTGATATCTTACCATTGTTAGTTTTACATTTTGTAATGTACAGTGTGCAATAAAGAGTACATTCATTCATTCACTTCTGTAATATTGGTTCGGTTTCGGTCAAAAAGGGTTTTGTTTCATGATCGACGTATAACATCGTAGGGTCATCTTTTGAGAAAATATCAAGCTAATAAAAAAAAATATCTTATTCTACTACCAACTGAATTACTTACTTCATGTCAAAAACTAAATGCGCTTCAGATCGCAATTTTGATACAAACTTTACCTTTTTTGCTGTGCAGTTTAGTAATTTTAATGTAATGTTTAGTAGTTTATTAATCCAATATAATTGGTTTTATGGCGGTGGCCTCATAAAAGCCTTCCGTTCAGTCAATGAAGCTTCAAGGCTTAAATACTCCGCGCGGGTATACTTGTAAGCAAAAATTCCGGCTCATATATATTAAAAAACATAATTACATAGTATTTAAACAAAGTCGCCTCCCGCTGTTTGTCCCTATGTTTTTTTATTTTTTTTTATTTATAACTACGCAACGGATTTTGATGCGGTTTTCTTTAGTAGATAGCGTGATTCTTGAGGAAGGTTTATGTGTATAATACATGCATAATAGTAGCAGAGAAACATTGTTAATAACGTATATTGGCAAAACAACATCACAACAAATATCTCCTCAATTGCGATATTTATGTGTTATGCACACAAAAATATGTGCTACCCGGAATTTTTGCTCACTAGTGTATAAAGCATGAATTTATCGAGACCTTTCATCTGCGGTTTCCGCTTCCTATTCAGATTTAGTTATGTGAAATCCCATATTTAAGCTACATTGTGATGTAACTCTATTAGACGGTTGAACAGTGTATACAGTGCAATTGTTGACTGTTCCCATATTTCTAGTTCTTTGTGACAGGTGGAGAGTATGCAATAACTTTGGTCATTTAGAAAGCAAATCTTTATAAATGCTATATGAAATTCGTTTAACGTATGGCATATTACGGATGTGGTCCAGTTGGTCGGATACTTGAATTGCAACCGGGAGGTCGCGGGTTCGAGTCCGGCTACTGGACGTGTACCAATGGGACTCTTTTTAAGAGCC
>SJJU01001248.1:0-18500 GCA_012932125.1 Conopomorpha cramerella | reverse complement strand
CTAACACGAAACTTATATCACCTTACAGAAACTCCTAATCCTAGCCACAGTACTGGCAGTAGCGGCGGCAGACGTCTCCCACCTCACGGCTAAGGGGCCGGACGCGGACGCGCCGATACTGAGGCAAGAGCTGGACGTGGGCGTCGAGGGTCAGTACCAATGGGCCTACGAGACGGGCAACGGCATCGCCGCCCAGGAACAGGGGCAGTTGAAGAACGTGGGCGGGGTGAGTGTCGTTCGTTTTGTACTGAGCCGCGTGGTGACAGGGTATAGATAATACATAGGTATTTTGGTCATCACTCCAGACAAAATTTGCATTCTCCAAAGATGTAACTACATAGATAGATAGATAGATAGATTTATTCACTTATAAATTACATAAAGTTGTATCTTTGAGATGCCAAACTGCATAGCAGTTTGTTGGCACCAGACATGCGCATCAATGATTATACAATTCAAGTTATAAATGTAGCCTATAGTTAACAAAAACAAAAATTTATACCTATTTTATTATCTTGTCGCTAGGCGGCCGCCAGCCGGCGCGGCCAACTGCCCCCACTCACCTACTAGGTTGCATCTATGTATCTGCAACCTAAGTATGTACGCGGGTACAGTCAGCCACACCCGCTGACACTTTTTTTAACAATTCCAACTTGAGTTTATTTTTGAAAATATTTTTACTTTGACAGTTATTCTCTAGTAAATTATGGTTGTTAAATATATATGGTATTAGAAATTTTCTCGACCTTTTCCCATAGTAATTGAGTACTTCCGGTTCTATGTACTTTTTCTTTAGTTTACTTCTTAAGTTAAAAGAGTATTCTCTTAGCACTTTAAACTTGTTTTCACCATACTGACTGGTCGCTAATAGAAATGTGACATTTTCTTGTACTGGAAGTATTTTACAGATATTAAAAAGCTCGTTATAATTATTTTTACATTTTTCCTTTGTTTTCTTATCCACTAGTAACTTAAGAAATCTTATTTGTAAGGCTTTAATTTTGTTTAGGTACGACGTAAATGTTCTTCCATAGGTACTTAGCCCATATGTGATGACCGAGTCCACCAGCGAGTGATATAGTACAAACAGTGTTCCCCTACTAACGAAGTTCTTAAGGTATATGAATTTACACAGAATAGATCTTAGCTTAACACATACGTTTTCTACATGTAATTTCCAGTTCATATTACAGTCTATCAGCAAACCTAAGTACTTATATTTTTCTACAAATTCTATGCATTCACATTCGCAGTTATTATTGTTTTCATGTAAACATTGATATGAGTGACCTACTACTTTGAGATCATAGGCAGGCCGAGGCAGATAAGGCGATTGAATCAACATAAGTTTAGTTTTAGCAATATTTAGGATAATTCCGTTATCGTGGGACCATTTTAGTATTGAGTTTAAATCTTTTTGCATATTTTGTTCCAATATTGTTACATCTTTGTCTGCGTACGCTAGACATGTATCATCCGCGTACATATATGTGCTACAATGTTTAACTACATTAGGTAAACTGTTTACGTGCATTGTATATCCAACCGGCCCGTATACGGATCCGGTCGGGACACCATACTTTATCACCGCCTCATCGCCTCGAACTCCCTTGACTTCCGTTGACATTTTTCTATTTAGTAGATATTTCTGAAGCCATCTGTGTATCGGACCACCAATTCCACACTCGCCCATGGCTTGTAGTAGAATTTGATGGTCCAAAGTATCAAATGCTTTTTTGAAATCTATAAATAGTAATAACACAAATTTTTTCTTGTTAAGATTATCATATACTTCATCAGCTAACGCATCCAAAGCTGTCGAGGTGCTGCGAGCAGTTCGGAAGCCGTGTTGAGCGTCTGTCATCACATAATTCTTCTCTAGGTAGCAACTAATTTGCCTAACAATAATTTTTTCGACTATTTTATTTACAGACGATAAGATTGCTACAGGTCTATAGTTTGTATAGTTTAGATGACTGCCTTGTTTATATATTGGACGAATTATTGACTTTTTGAGTTCATCGGGGTACAAGCTTTTTTCTACGCACAGATTAATAAATTTTGCTAATACTATACTAATTTCGCTCTTAACAAACTTCAAGTCTTGCATACGTATACCATCAATTCCTGCTGCTTTGCGGTGGCTCATATTTTCTATTACTTTTTCGACTAGGCTGGGAGTTATTTTTTTATATCTAAGTGATGTATTACTATTTTGTACATAATCCTTCCTACTTAGAAAACATTTTGAACATTTATGCTTTAAGTTATTAATTTCTTCCGTAAAGGTTTTTGCAAATGTTGTACAAATATTTTTCACTGTGTTTGTTTTCCCTAAGGTTTTAATTATCACTTCATCTACATTCTGCTTTGTGTTTCCTAACCACTTGTTAATTACTGTCCACAGTTTCCTGCAGTCCCCGTTACAATCACTCAATTCACTTTGCCTGTACTTGTTTCTTGCTGACATGATACATTTATTAGTTTTGTTACGGAACCTCGTGTATTCTAACCTAAGATTCATATTTTTTGGCCTGTTTTTCCATTTCCTAAATAGCTCGTCCCTGTGATGTATCATTGAGTCCAGTTCCTTTGTCATCCAGGGTTGAGGTACTCTTCTGTTATTATCACGTGTCACTATAGTTTTTGCCTCTTCATATATATCGCCAAACGTCGAACACAAGTTTCCGTACATTTCCAAAGGGCACTCCACTTCACTTAATGATTTCCAGTCCACTTCTAGCAATTTTTCCCTGATTAATTTATTATTTAAACCCACTTTCACAGTTTTTTTCAGATTGTCCCGAGCACTGATGTTATTTTTCACACTTACACCGACTAGGTAGTGGTCAGATAACTTGCAAGTGAGTATGTGTGCATTAACGGTCCGCTGGCTGCGCACCCAAACATGGTCGATACAAGACGCTACTACTCGCCCTGCTAGTACTTCCTCGCGCGTTATCTCATTTATCGACGATATTAGGCCGTGGGCACACAGGGTGTTTTTGTATGTGTCGATCACTGGAGATGGTGTGTTTTTTAGAATATCCAGATTCGTATCTCCCAGCATTATCACTTCTTCCCTGTCAGGTATTCCAGTAATTATCCTATCAACCTGTTCTATGAAGGTTGTTTTACTTGAGTTTGGCGGTCTGTACACGGCAATAATATGAGTTTTTATTTCCTCTTGTGTAAACCAGCCGTACAATATTTCTGCGGTACTACCTTTTCTATCAGACCATTCCATATCTATTCCCTGCTTCACATACACCAATATCCCACCTCCTCTTCTGTTTTCTCTAGTCAAGATCTTACTTTTGTAACCTTGTACGTTGTATAACTGTGACTCATTTTTCTTTATATTAATTTCTGTCAAAACAATTATGTCTATCTTTTGACTTTCTTCTACCATCATCAGCAACTCGTTGAAATTTTTTCTTAATGATCGGATGTTCAAATGCACAACCTGTAGTTTTTTGTTTTTGCATTTTATATGCTCACTCCATTCTCTTTTTGTATTGTACGTAATACATTGTATATGATGAATATCTAAGTCTTGCTGTAAATCTGTGAACTTTAGTAATTTAGGAAACCACACCGTGTGTCACTTGCCTATTGTCGCCTAACATGATACTTCGTTTATGCCGCTTAGTTTTTTCAAATCGCTTTCTTTTGTTATGTTTTGTATGCGCGCCCGATCGTCTTTTCTAGCCAAGATTCGCGAGTTTTGTACCCATATGTACTTGTATTTATCTCGCAGGCTCGTTTTAGCACTCCAAAATAGGTCACGTAACTGCTTTGTTAGACATTCATTTATATATATGTTTTTCTTATTGCCGTTGGATAAAATGTCATCATTAGTAACATTGTATTTTTTCTTTTGCGCAAGCCACTGTTCTTTGTGTTGTTTCGAGCGAAGGGTGACAATTACTGGCCTAGGGCGGCCCTGTTGCTTCTCTTTTCCTACCCGTTTTAAATCTTCTATTTCCTTTGGATCAACGGCTATCTTCTGCGCAATGTTCCTCACGACTGACCCAAGGTTCTCATTTTCCGTTGAGTCTAATCCTATTATTTCCACTCTATTCTCCATTTCTCTTTGTTCTATTATCACTATTCTTTCTTGTAAAGCCTCGCACACCTTTGTTAAATGAACGTTTTGATTTTCCAGGGCTTGTATCTTTTTTTCCGCCTTTAGTTTGAATTCTGCGAGCATTTGATATTGCTCTGCGTAGAACTCAACTGTCTCAGTGAGTTCATTTAGGCTTTTCTGTACATTGAACAGTATTTCCAGCTTGGTGTTTATTTCTACAAGCACAGTTTCGGCCGACGCCATGTTGACGTCAATGTTCAGTTTTGGCGGTTGGGTTTGCGGACTACCCATTTTGGTGCAAACGTCACAAATATCCGTTTTTATAAAGTTTTTATTTTGCAGTATGCACTTCTTGTGGTACACTATATCACAACACTTGCATTTTATTACTTCGTCTTTTGTTAAGGACACAAACATTGAACACTTCTTACACTTTACCATTTTTGCTTTTATCTGTATGCTGTAGTTCGTTAGGTAATTAGCTAGCACGTCCGTTCGCTGTGCGCTCGCGCGAACTGACTGGTATATCTTTTTTGGCGGTTGATAATGTATAGAGGCCTAAGGCATTGATGTTCAATGAAAGGCACGACTGACACCAGGCTTATATTATTATGCAAGGCATTAGTGCGCTAGAGCTCGGCTTCCCTCCAGGCCTGCCAGCCAGTGAAGAAAATGATAAGTGCTGACTGTGACTGCCTTGACCGTTCTGATCGGAAACGAAAAAAAAAAACAAAAACGAAACAGCAACGACTATACCGCACTAATTTCTGAGAACATCTTAAATTAAACGACCGCCGCGCCGCCATGTGTGCTTTGGTTTTACGTGCACTTCTCTGTTTCCCGTTCGAAAGCCACAATCGCCGGACGGTTCACATTCTTCGTGACATTTAAATCTGGGGGCACGGGAGTGCCCCCGCCAAGACTGGCCAGGGGCACGGACCACGCAGTACCTTTTCTCGAAGTGGTTCACCGGATATTCAGGTCCTCATAACTTCGGTTTTCTTAAAGTTATATAGAAAGCTGAAAATTTCAGGATTTTCTACGTTTCATTAATTTATATTGTCCGTAGACTAATAAAACATAGAAAGTTACATCTATGTATCTGTAAAGGTACTGCTGCTATGCACACTTAAAATACGCTGTTTTTGTCACGCACTGACTCATAATCAAAACCTCTAGTGTACTTCCTGAAATCGTAGAAAGCTGAAATTCGGCAGGCAGAGTGGAATTTACATACAAATCCAGGAAAAGTAAGAAATCTTGGATTTTCGATCCCAGCCCCCCTTTTTAGGTGGGTGACATTAAGAATGGACATAACTCTTTTTTTCGTCCGTTTCAGTTGAACCTTGCTATTAAGAGTATACTGTATGATATAAATCATTAGACACGTGTTTCAGGATTTTTTAGAAATCGGCCAAGTGCGAGTCGTACTCACAATACAAAGGGTTCCGATAGAAAATAACTAAATTTTTTTTAACGCCCTGAAGTCACGTTTTAATTTCGAAAACAGAGTAAAAAATAAATGGTGAGGCCTTTGTAGGTACGTAATTCACGATGCTTAAGAGATATTTTCGGAACAACAACGTACAAAGGAGAATTTTCAATTCTAGTATTTAAAGGTGCCACTAGATGGCGCGAGTGTGAAGTAAATGACAGTATCATTTGATAATGTGGTGTTCTAATATTAATTCGTTTCTCAGTTTCCATACATTATCTATTGGGAACTGAAATCCCAACGCAGCGCCTGCGCTATACCCATTTAGTTTTCGAGTTAGGTTAGATCAGAGTTAGGTTAGGTCAGAGTTAGGTTAGGTCAGAGTTAGGTTAGGTCAGAGTTAGGTTAGGTCAGAGTTAGGTTAGGTCAGACTTAAGTTAGGTTAGGTTAGGTTAGGTTAGGTTAGGTTAGGTTAGGTTAGGTTAGGTTAGGTTAGGTTAGGTTTATTTTTTTTTATTATTTAATACTACTACAACCACAGACATTCGTCCGTGCTATTTTTTGCTCTTTATTCATTATTTTCTCATGGAGCACTCAGCTCACTCAATGGCTTTACACATTTACGTTATTGTATATATATTATTATTTAATACTATTTCTAGATTTTATGATAAATACGATAAAATTTTATTACATACTATACATATTATTACATGCTATACATATAAATACACAATATTACTTTTTATTTAATTACATATATTTTGTTATCTATTGGAGCATTCTTCTCATGACAGCGAAGTCACGGGTTCTCATCGCGGCTTTCAGGTTGGCGCTCTTGATGTTATCTTCTGACGCAGAGATCGCTCGTTTCATCAGTCGACATATTGCGTCGTCTTCTGCGTCAGTGTAGTAGTGGCACCGCTTGGTGTGTCTCGAAACCGCGACTACGGCGTGTGACACGCTGTCATGTATGCTCATTTTCTTTTGCTCCAGTTTAATCACAACCGTCGTTTCGGAGGTCAATCCTTGCGACTCGTGAATCGTGAGGACGCGCGACCCTTCTCCCCCGCCGAAACCTTGATCTACTAGGTTCCGCTTCTCGTCTTGAGTGTGTACAAGATATAGCGTTTCCGGGAGATCCTTCGGTATTTGCGCGTCCTTGAACCCAGATATACTCAGGGACCGTATCTGGGTTTTTGACGAGGTATATATCGGGATAGACCTCGTTGAGCGCGTACGCAGCATCCATTGGGTTCCTGTGCGTGCAAGACAATTCTTGGGTGATATTCGCCAGTAGAGAGGGGCGGTTGTACCTTTGGTGGAATAGGTTTTCCCTGTCTATGTAAGGTAGCTGGTTGATATCGCCCACTAGAATGACTTCCTTAGCTTCTAGAAGTCGGGCCGCCATCACTATGGCTCCGAAGTGGTTCATTAGAGCTTCGTCCACTACTAAACGGGCGCACTCCTTTTCAGTTTCTTTAAACCCGTTTACTAGGACAGAGGCCATCGTTCGTACTTTGCGTTTGTCCGCTCCGTAACGATCTTGTAGCCTTTGTCTGAGCTCTTTCGCTGCTTCGATTGTAGATGCGATAATGATGTCGGTCTCGCTTTGGAAGTTGTTCACTATGTGCGTTGTCTTGCCGCAGCCCGGGACTCCGTTGACCCACTGGATATTTGGTAAAGTCCAGTTTTCCCATTGTTCGCTTGGCGTGATGGTGTTTGCCATTTTGAGAATTTTGTCGTCCAGCATTATCTCTGTGCATTTCGCTGTGACGACAATCGGGTCTTCGTCTGGAGTCGCGAACCTGAGTTTCCCGGGTGAATCTGTTTCCTCCTCTATCGACTCCACAAATCCACTTGTTGCGTTGTATGCAGCCATATATTTCCCTTTCATTTCTCCTTCTATTACTTGGGAAGTGTGGTTGTCGTATATGGCCGCGTCTGCCTCTTCTAGCCTAACCTTCAGCAGCTTCTCGTTACCGTCCTTGAAGGCCCGCATGATGTTCTTGCACGTGGCCAGATTTACCTCTTTTGTGGCTTCTATCAGCGCTTTGTATTCGAGGAAGGCGTTTAACGCGTGGTCTTTGCGGTCGCTTATCTTTATGCGATTCGGTGAGGAAACTTGTCCCAATTGCGCTTTGGTGGGAGTTGTTTTTGGCGCGGCTGGTTCCTCAGGTTCTGGTCTCAGGAGGTTAGGTTAGGTTAGGTTAGGTTAGGTTAGGTTAGGTTAGGTTAGGTTAGGTTAGGTTAGGTTAGGTTAGGTTAGGTTAGGTTAGTTAGGTTAGGTTAGGTTAGGTTAGGTTAGGTTAGGTTAGGTTAGGTTAGGTTAGGTTAGGTTAGGTTAGGTTAGGTTAGGTTAGGTTAGGTTGGTTAGGTTAGGTTAGGTTAGGTTAGGTTAGGTTAGGTTAGGTTAGGGTGGGGTGCGAAGTCAGATCGCCTCCTCGTGTGCCTGACTGTTATTGGGTACCTCCTCGCGGGGGTAGCCCTTTAGCAGTCGGGCCGGCGCACCCGGGGCAACGGCAGAATGTGCATCAGTCGTCGGCTCGCGCTGGCGGCCCATGCCATTCTGACGGCCGAGAATCTGACACCATCTTCGCTCCGGGCCCCCTCTGCTCTATCAGAGGGCTCCCCTGGAGCGGCAAGGACAGGGCCTTCGGAGTCCCGTCCGCCCTGTCACACATCGTAACCCCTGTGGGATTTCCTCCCCAGGGACCGAGGGTCTGGTCGACAACGTCCGGACTGCGAGGAGTCAACCTCTATAAAAAATCCCCAATTCCACACGCTGGAAAACCGTGGCGTGTGGATGCTCTCCGGAGCGGCAGCAGGGCACAGCTGTCACTAGCGGACCCGGTCCTACAGCGGTCACTGTAGGAAACATGTATAATGGCTGGTCGCAACACACGTATTATTCCCCGGGTGGGTCCCGTCCGCAAGGACGGGGAATCCCACACCACCCCGCAAGGGGGGGTCTGCCCCAGTGATACGGGGGGGGCAAACCGCCATTCTGCGCCCAGCGCAGCCCGGCTGAACGACCCGGTTAGCCACCGGCGCCGTGGGGTTTTGGGGCCCCACGGTGTTAAATGTGCTACCCAAGCACAGCGTGACTCGGACGACGTCTCGAGTGACGCCGGGAGCGAGTCCGCTCAGGAGCCTGGCAAGGCCCGACGCAAGCGCGCGCGCGCCCCCTCCTCTCCCTCGGTCCAACTCTCGGACCTGGAGAGCAGCCAGGGGGAGGAGGAGGAAGCGCCGGCGGAGGCCCCAAAGCGAGGGAGAGGGCGGCCCCCCACCCACGGGGAGTACATCGCCCTGGGCAAGGCTCGCGCCGAGGCCCAGGCCGCCCGAAGGGAGGCCCTCGCTAAAGAGGCCTCCCTGACCCCCCCAGTTGTTTCCGCGCAGCAGAAGCGCGAAAGGGCCCCACCAAGTGCCCTGAGAGAAGCCCGAGCGGCGGCACCCGGCGAGATGACCTCCGCCGACCTCCACCAGAGGGTGGAAGAGAACGTGGGGGTTATCCTCGACGTTGCCGCCAGATCGGGCAACTTGAAGGGCACCTTTGTGAAGGCCCTCAAGGATGCGGCGGGGCTCCTTCAGGGGGCCCTGGAAGAATTCGCCATGCGCACCCCTACAGAAGAGGTGCGCATCCTTTTCAAGGCGAACCGGTCCCTCCAGGCGGAGCTCGAGAGAGAGAAGGCAGACAAGGCCGCAATCTTGTCCCAACTCCAAGAGCTCCGCCTGAAGGCGGGGCCGACCGAGACCGGCCCCAGGGCCCCCGCGCAACAACCCGCGCAAATTGTAGAGAAACCCGCACTGGAGGAGCTCACAAGCTCAATAGTCGTCCAGTGCGGGACAATGATCAATGCCAGGCTGGAGGCGCTGGAGGAGCGCCTCCTACCGGCTAGGAGGGTCCGCCCGCCGTTGGCAGCCGACGTCCAGGCTGCAGCGGCAAGCGCTGTCGCCGACACCGGGCCTCAGCCACAGAAGGGTAAGGGGAAGGGGAAGGGAAAGGGCAAACCTTCTGCCCCCCGCCCAACCCCGACCCCCGCACCGACTGGGTCTTCCCCGCAGCCTGGACCGTCGGTCCCGGCTGCCAGTGCGTCCGCGTCCGCTCCGGCGCCATCCTGGGTGGAGGTGGTCAAGCGCGGCAAGCGCTCGGGCGCCAAGCCGCCACCTCCCCCAAAGACCAAGCCGAAGCCGAAGAAGGCAGCCGCCCCGCCACCCAAGGCCAAAAAGGGCAAAGGCGTCGCCCCAGGATCCCTCCGCGTCCCTCGCACAGTGGCAGTGTCACTGAGCCTCGTGCCGGGCGTGGAGGAGGAGGGCGACACGTGGATAAAGATATTGACCGAGGCTCGCGACAAAATATCGCTCGCGAGCCTCGGCATATATGATTTGAGATTTCGCCGGGCGAGAGCCGGGGGGCGGCTTTTAGAGCTCCCCGGCACCGCCGAAGAGATAGTGGCCAAGGCGGACGCCTTGGCCGGCCGCCTCCGGGAGGAGCTGTCCCCGGAGGCGGTGAGGGTGTCCAGGCCCGTCAAGTGTGCGGAGCTGCGCTTGGCGGACCTGGACGACTCGGTGACGGCAGACGAGATCGTCGCCGCCGTGGCTGCGGCAGGTGGTTGCGCCCCCGTCTCCATCACGGTGGGGGGCACCGCGGAGGCGGCCGTCAGAGGCCGCTCCCGGACCGTTTGGGTCCGCTGCCCCGTCGCGGCGGCCAAGGCCCTGGGCCGGGCGGGTCATTTGCCCGTGGGCTGGTCCAGGGCCAGAGTGACTTTATTAGAGGGACGCCCGATGCGCTGCATGCGCTGCCTTGAGCCGGGCCACGCACGGGCGACGTGCTCGTCGCTCGTGGACCGCACCGGTCACTGCTTCCGGTGCGGTCAGCCCGGCCACAGGGTGCGCGACTGCAGCGCATCCGAGGCTCACTGCCCCCTATGTGCCGCGGCCAACAAGCCCGCAGGCCACAGGGTGGGGGCAAAAAGCTGTGTGGCGGCCCCGCAGCCGGGCCGCAGCAGACGGAGGGCCCAGAGACGGGCCCGAAAAGAGAAGGGCCCTCTGGCCCCAAACACAACAGCAGAAAGGGCCTCCGAGCCAATGGAGGCCCAGACTGAGGGGTCGTCGGCGGACCCGCCTCGGTCCGTCGCCGCGGGGGTCGTAGCCAGTGACCGCCGCGGAAGCGACTAATTGGGCACTGGGGGGTCGGTCGCGTGCAAGGCGGGGGCTTGCGCGCGAACTCCACCGACCTCCCCATCGAGGGCGACGGTGCCACGTGACTTCGGCACCGTCGCCTCACTTTTGAGTCTTTCGCGGGGAGGGCCACAAGCCCCTCCCCGCAGGGTAGCGGGCCCGCCTCTTTACAGCGGGCCCTGCGCGGCCGGTGTTCCCCTGAAGTTGTGCTCTAGGGTGTTCCGGGGGCACCGGCTCTTTCGCGCAGAGAAGTCACCGGGGGGTTTTAGTGGAATCACCACATAACCCCGTCGTCTCCCCCGCGGACGACGGGGGATCCGAAGGGATTTCCCCCCGTCAACAAAAAAAAAAAAAAAAAAAAAAAAAAAAAAAAAAAAAAAAAAAAAAAAAAAAAAAAAAAAAAAAAAAAAAAAAAAAAAAAGGTTGGGGTGCGAAGTCAGATCGCCTCCTCGTGTGCCTGACTGTTATTGGGTACCTCCTCGCGGGGGTAGCCCTTTAGCAGTCTGGCCGGCGCACCCTGGGCAACGGCAGAATGTGCATCAGTCGTCGGCTCGCGCTGGCGCCCCATGCCATTCTGACGGCCGAGAATCTGACACCATCGTCGCTCCGGGCCCCCTCTGCTCTATCAGAGGGCTCCCCTTGAGCGGCAAGGACAGGGCCTTCGGAGTCCCGTCCGCCCTGTCACACACCGTAACCCCTGTGGGATTCCTCCCCAGGGACCGAGGGTCTGGTCGACAACGTCCGGACTGCGAGGAGTCAACCTCTATGAAAAATCCCCAATTCCACACGCTGGGAAACCGTGGCGTGTGGATGCTCTCCGGAGCGGCAGCAGGGCACAGCTGTCTCTAGCGGACCCGGTCCTACAGCGGCACACTGTAGGAAACATGTATAATGGCTGGTCGCAACACACGTAGTATTCCCCGGGTGGGTCCCGTCCGCGAGGACGGGGAATCCCACACCACCCCGCAAGGGGGGGTCTGCCCCAGTGATACGGGGGGGGCAAACCGCCATTCTGCGCCCAGCGCAGCCCGGCTGAACGACCCGGCTAGCCACCGGCGCCGTGGGGTTTTGGGGCCCCACGGTGTTAAATGTGCTACCCAAGCACAGCGTGACTCGGACGACGTCTCGAGTGACGCGGGGAGCGAGTCTGCTCCGGAGCCTGGCAAGGCCCGACGCAAGCGCGCGCGCGCCCCCTCCTCTCTCTCGGTCCAACTCTCGGACCTGGAGAGCAGCCAGGGGGAGGACGAGGAAGCGCCGGCGGAGGCCCCAAAGCGAGGGAGAGGGCGGCCCCCCACCCACGGGGAGTACATCGGCCTGGGCAAGGCTCGCGCCGAGGCCCAGGCCCCCCGAAGGGAGGCCCTCGCTAAAGAGGCCTCCCTGACCCCCCCAGTTGTTTCCGCGCAGCAGAAGCGCGAAAGGGCCCCACCAAGTGCCCTGAGAGAAGCCCGAGCGGCGGCACCCGGCGAGATGACCTCCGCCGACCCCCACCAGAGGGTGGAGGAGAATGTGGGGGTTATCCTCGACGTTGCCGCCAGATCGGGCAACTTGAAGGGCACTTTTGTGAAGGCCCTCAAGGACGCGGAGGGGCTCCTTCAGGGGGCCCTGGAAGAGTTCGCTATGCGCACCCCTACAGAAGAGGTGCGCATCCTTTTCAAGGCGAACCGGTCCCTCCAGGCGGAGCTCCAGAGGGAGAAAGAAGACAAGGCGGCCGTCTTGGCCCAACTTCAAGAGCTCCGCCTTAAGGCGGGGCCGACAGAGACCGGCCCCAGGGCCCCCGCGCAGGAACCCGCGCCAGAGTTAAATAGACCCGCACTGGAGGAGCTGACGCGCTCAATCGTCGCCCAGTGCGGGTCAATGATGAACGCCCGGCTGGAGGCGCTGGAGGAGCGCCTCCTACCGGCTAAAAGGGTCCGTCCGCCGCTGGCAGCCGACGTCCAGGCTGCGGCGGCCAGCGCTGTCGCCCACACCGGGCCTCAGCCGCAGAAGGGTAAGGGGAAGGGGAAGGGGAAGGGCAAACCTTCTGCCCCCCGCCCAACCCCGACCCCCGCGCCGACTGGGTCTTCCCCGCAGCCTGGACCGTCGGTCCCGGCTGCCAGCATGCCGCAGTCCAACCCGGATATACCATGGGTGGAGGTGGTCAAGCGCGGCAAGCGCTCGGGCGCCAAGCCGCCACCTCCCCCAAAGACCAAGCAAAAGCCGAAGGCGGTTGCGCCGCCGCCCAAGGCTACCACAAAGAGGAAGGGTGTCGCCCCGGCGTCCCTCCGCGTCCCGCGCACAGTGGCTGTGTCACTGATCCTCGTGCCGGGCGTGGAGGAGGAGGGCGACACGTGGATTAAAATCCTCACCGAGGCTCGCGACAAAATATCGCTCGCGAGCCTCGGCATATACGACTTGAGGTTCCGGCGGGCGAGGGCCGGGGGGCGGCTCCTGGAGCTCCCCGGCACCGCCGAAGAAATCGTGGCCAAGGCGGACGCCTTGGCCGGCCGCCTCCGGGAGGTGCTGTCCCCGGAGGTGGTGATGGTGTCCAGGCCCGTCAAGTGTGCGGAGCTGCGCTTGGCGGACCTGGACGACTCGGTAACAGCAGAGGAGATCGTTGCCGCCGTGGCTGTGGCAGGTGGTTGCGCCCCCGTCTCCATTACGGTGGGGCGCACCGCGGAGGCGGCCGTCAGAGGCCGCTCCCGGACCGTTTGGGTCCGCTGCCCCGTCGCGGCGGCCAAGGCCCTGGGCCGGGCGGGTCACTTGCCCGTGGGCTGGTCCAGGGCCCGAGTCACATATTAGAGGGACGCCCGATGCGCTGCATGCGCTGCCTTGAGCCGGGCCACGCACGGGCGACGTGCTCGTCGCTCGTGGACCGCACCGGTCACTGCTTCCGGTGCGGTCAGCCCGGCCACAGGGTGCGCGACTGCAGCGCATCAGAGGCCCACTGCCCCCTTTGTGCCGCGGCCAACAAGCCCGCCGGCCACAGGGTGGGGGCAAAGAGTTGTGTGGCGGCCCCGCAGCCGGGCCGCAACAACAGAAGGAGGGCCCAGAGACGGGCAAACACGAAAGAAAGGGCCTCCGAGCCAATGGAGGCCCAGACTGAGGGGTCGTCGGCGGACCCGCCTCGGTCCGTCGCCGCGGCGGTCGTAGCCAGTGACCGCCGCGGAAGCGACTAATTGGGCACTGGGGGGTCGGTCGCGTGCAAGGCGGGGGCCTGCGCGCGAACTCCACCGACCTCCCCATCGAGGGCGACGGTGCCACGTGACTTCGGCACCGTCGCCTCACTTTTGAGTCTTTCGCGGGGAGGGCCACAAGCCCCTCCCCGCAGGGTAGCGGGCCCGCCTCTTTACAGCGGGCCCTGCGCGGCCGGTGTCCCCCTGAAGTTGTGCTCTAGGGTGTTCCGGGGGCACCGGCTCTTTCGCGCAGAGAAGTCACCGGGGGGTTTTAGTGGAATCACCACATAACCCCGTCGTCTCCCCCGCAGACGACGGGGTATCCGAAGGGATTTCCCCCCGTCAACAAAAAAAAAAAAAAAGGTTAGGTTAGGTTGGGGGGCGAAGTCAGATCGCCTCCTCGTGTGCCTGACTGTTATTGGGTACCTCCTCGCGGGGGTAGCCCTTTAGCAGTCGGGCCGGCGCACCCTGGGCAACGGCAGAATGTGCATCAGTCGTCGGCTCGCGCTGGCGGCCCATGCCATTCTGACGGCCGAGAATCTGACACCATCGTCGCTCCGGGCCCCCTCTGCTCTATCAGAGGGCTCCCCTGGAGCGGCAAGGACAGGGCCTTCGGAGTCCCGTCCGCCCTGTCACACATCGTAACCCCTGTGGGATTCCTCCCCAGGGACCGAGGGTCTGGTCGACAACGTCCGGACTGCGAGGAGTCAACCTCTATAAAAAATCCCCAATTCCACACGCTGGGAAACCGTGGCGTGTGGATGCTCTCCGGAGCCGCAGCAGGGCACAGCTGTCTCTAGCGGACCCGGTCCTACAGCGGTCACTGTAGGAAACATGTATAATGGCTGGCCGCAACACACGTATTATTCCCCGGGGGGGTCCCGTCCGCAAGGACGGGGAATCCCACACCACCCCGCAAGGGGTGGTCTGCCCCAGTGATACGGGGGGGGCAAACCGCCATTCTGCGCCCAGCGCAGCCCGGCTGAATGACCCGGCCGGCTAGCCACCGGCGCCGTGGGGTTTTGGGGCCCCACGGTGTTAAATGTGCTACCCAAGCACAGCATGCTCTCCGCGACTCGGACGACGTCTCGAGCGACGCGGGGAGCGACGTCATGTCTTTCGACTCCGGGGAGTCCGCCCCGGAGCCTGGCAAGGCGCGGCGCAAGCGCGCGCGCATCCCCTCCTCCGTCTCGGTCCAAGTCTCGGACCTGGAGACCAGCCAGGGGGAGGAGGAGGAAGCGCCGGCAGAGCCTCCCAAGCGGGGGAGAGGTCGACCCCCCACCCACGGGGAGTACATCGGCCTGGGCAAGGCTCGCGCCGAGGCCCAGGCCGCCCGAAGGGAGGCACTCGCAAAAGAGGCCTCCCTGACCCCCCCAGTTGTTCCCGCGCAGCAGAAGCGCGAAAGGGCCCCACCAAGTGCCCTGAGAGAAGCCCGAGCGGCGGCACCCGGCGAGATGACCTCCGCCGCCCTCCACCAGAGGGTGGAGGAGAACGTGGGGGTTATCCTCGACGTTGCCGCCAAGTCGGGAAACTTGAAGGGAACCTTCGTTAAGGCCCTCAAGGACGCGGCGGGGCTCCTTCAGGGGGCCCTCGAAGAGTTCGCCATGCGCACCCCTACGGAAGAGGTGCGCATCCTGCACAGGGCGAACCGGTCCCTCCAGGCGGAGCTCGAGAGAGAGAAGGCGGACAAGGCTTCAATCTTGTCCCAACTTCAAGAGCTCCGCCTGAAGCCGGGGCCGACTGCGACCGCCCCCAGGGCCCCCGCGCAGGAACCCGCGCAAGAGCTAAATAGACCCGCACTGGAGGAGCTGACGCGCTCAATCGTCGCCCAGTGCGGGTCCATCATGAACGCCCGGCTGGAGGCGCTCGAGGAGCGCCTTCTACCGGCCAAACGGGTCCGTCCGCCGCTGGCAGCCGACGTCCAGGCTGCAGCGGCAAGCGCTGTCGCCCACACCGGGCCTCAGCCGCAGAAGGGGAAGGGGAAGGGAAAGGGGAAAGGCAAACCTTCTGCCCCCCGCCCAACCCCGACCCCCGCACCGACTGGGTCTTCCCCGCAGCCTGGACCGTCGTTCCCGGCTGCCAGTGCGTCCGCGTCCGCTCCGGCGAAGTCTTCCTGGGTGGAGGTGGTCAAGCGCGGCAGGCGCTCGAGTGCCAAGCCGCCGCCACCTCCACCGAAGCCGAAGCCGAAGAAAGCAGCCGCCCCGCCACCCAAGGCCAAAAAGGGCAAAGGCGTCGCCCCAGGATCCCTCCGCGTCCCGCGCACAGTGGCAGTGTCACTGAGCCTCGTGCCGGGCGTGGAGGAGGAGGGCGACACGTGGATCAAAATTCTCACCGAGGCTCGCGACAAGATATCGCTCGCGAGCCTCGGCATATATGATTTGCGATTCCGCCGGGCGAGGGCCGGGGGGCGGCTTCTAGAGCTCCCCGGCACCGCCGAAGAGATTGTGGCCAAGGCGGACGCCTTGGCCGGCCGCCTCCGGGAGGAGCTGTCCCCGGAGGTGGTGAGGGTGTCCAGGCCCGTCAAGTGTGCGGAGCTGCGCTTGGCGGACCTGGACGACTCGGTGACGGCAGATGAAATCGTCGCCGCCGTGGCTGTGGCAGGTGGCTGCGCCCCCGTCTCCATCACGGTGGGGCGCACCGCGGAGGCGGCCGTCAGAGGCCGCTCCCGGACCGTTTGGGTCCGCTGCCCCGTCGCGGCGGCCAAGGCCCTGGGCCGGGCGGGTCACTTGCCCGTGGGCTGGTCCAGGGCCCGAGTGACGCTGTTGGAGGGACGCCCGATGCGCTGCATGCGCTGCCTTGAGCCGGGCCACGCACGGGAGACGTGCTCGTCGCTCGTGGACCGCACCGGTCACTGCTTCCGGTGCGGTCAGCCCGGCCACAGGGTGCGCGATTGCAGCGCATCAGAGGCCCACTGCCCCCTTTGTGCCGCGGCCAACAAGCCCGCCGGCCACAGGGTGGGGGCAAAGAGTTGTGTGGCGGCCCCGCAGCCGGGCCGCAACAACAGAAGGAGGGCCCAGAGACGGGCAAACAAATCAGGAGAAAGGGCCTCCGAGCCAATGGAGGCCCAGACTGAGGGGTCGTCGGCGGACCCGCCTCGGTCCGTCGCCGCGGCGGTCGTAGCCAGTGACCGCCGCGGAAGCGACTAATCGGGCACTGGGGGGTCGGACGCGCGCAAGGCGGGGGCCTGCGCGTGAACTCCACCGACCTCCCCATCGAGGGCGACGGTGCCACGTGACTTCGGCACCGTCGCCTCACGTCGAGGCGTACGCGGGGAGAGCCACAAGCCCCTCCCCGCAGGGTAGAGGGCCCGCCTCTTTACAGCGGGCCCTGCGCGGCCGGTGTCCCCCCTGAAGTTGTGCTCTAGGGTGTTCCGGGGGCAACGGCTCTTTCGCGCAGAGAAGTCACCGGGGGGTTTTAGTGGAATCACCACATAACCCCGTCGTCTCCCCCGCAGACGAAGGGATTTCCCCCCGTCAACAAAAAAAAAAAAAAAAAAAAAAAAAAAAAAAAAAAAAAAAAAAAAAAAAAAAAAAAAAAAAAAAAAAAAAAAAAAAAAAAAAAAAAAAAAAAAAAAAGGTTAGGTTGGGGTGGGGTGCGAAGTCAGATCGCCTCCTCGTGTGCCTGACTGTTATTGGGTACCTCCTCGCGGGGGTAGCCCTTTAGCAGTCGGGCCGGCGCACCCTGGGCAACGGCAGAATGGGCATCAGTCGTCGGCTCGCGCTGGCGGCCCATGCCATTCTGACGGCCGAGAATCTGACACCATCGTCGCTCCGGGCCCCCTCTGCTCTATCAGAGGGCTCCCCTGGAGCGGCAAGGACAGGGCCTTCGGAGTCCCGTCCGCCCTGTCACACATCGTAACCCCTGTGGGATTCCTCCCCAGGGACCGAGGGTCTGGTCGACAACGTCCGGACTGCGAGGAGTCAACCTCTATAAAAATCCCCAATTCCACACGCTGGGAAACCGTGGCGTGTGGATGCTCTCCGGAGCGGCAGCAGGGCACAGCTGTCACTAGCGGACCCGGTCCTACAGCGGTCACTGTAGGAAACGTTCAAAATGGTTGGTTCACGCACAGATGATATTCCCCGGGGGGGTCCCGTCCGCAAGGACGGGGAATCCCACACCACCCCGCAAGGGGTGGTCTGCCCCCAGTGTACGGGGGGGGCAAACCACCATTGTGCGCCTTGCGCACATCGGCTTGGCGACCCGGCTAGCCACCGGCGCCGTGGGGTTTTGGGGCCCCACGGTGTTAAATGTGCTACCCAAGCACAGCGTGACTCGGGCGACGTTTCGAGTGACGCGGGGAGCGAGTCCGCTCCGGAGCCTGGCAAGGCCCGACGCAAGCGCGCGCGCCCCCTCCTCTCTCTCGGTCCAACTCTCGGACCTGGAGAGCAGCCAGGGGGAGGAGGAGGAAGCGCCGGCGGAGGCCCCAAAGCGAGGGAGAGGGCGGCCCCCCACCCACGGGGAGCACATCGGCCTGGGCAAGGCTCGCGCCGAGGCCCAGGCCGCCCGAAGGGAGGCCCTCGCTAAAGAGGCCTCCCTGACCCCCCCAATTGTTGTTCCCGCGCAGCAAAAGCGCGAAAGGGCCCCACCGAGTGCCCTGAGAGAAGCCCGAGCGGCGGCACCTGGCGAGATGACCTCCGCC
>SJJU01001242.1:0-37137 GCA_012932125.1 Conopomorpha cramerella | reverse complement strand
ATACACGGGGTACAAAGGCAACTTATTATGGCAAAACAAATGTTTGCCGGGACAGCTAGTATTATATAAGCATCTCACATTTTTGTCAACAATATTCGCAGAAACCCTTTCCTAGACGCTATTTGTTCTGACGAGTCTTGAATTCCCAAAGCACAAACTCTCTTAGCAACTCATGATGACTTCGTACGTAAAACGGAATCTAATTCTATAAACTTGCTATTTACGTACAGATTATAAGGCACGGTGTTTCAAGTTGTGGTAGCCAAAGTTGAGTAGTTTCCGTGGTAGGTACCTATGTATGTAACTGCCTAATTAGCAAGTACCAACGTAAATGGTGCAATTCAGAAATTAAGTTACATTTTCAGTTGAATTAGTCTGCGCACTCTGCGCACAGATGGCGCTGCACTCTAATTTGAACAATTACGACTTGATAAGAAGGCTTGGGCTTGGATATAAACTCCTGATTAATATACCCACCCAGTGTACTTTTTGGTGTCGTAGCATCTAAATACGTAATAGAGAAGGAAAACACTATTATGATAAAGAGATAATATTAAGTCAAGGTTTATGTTTTTACTCGACTGCAACTAATATTTTAATACTTTACTCCATTACCCCGGTGAATTTGGCATTAATTTCAAAAGGAATACGACGTAACCTATGCATATTGTTTTGTGTAGAATCAGACTAGTTTTCATTTCAAATAACTAACGCCACCTAACGGAAAAGGCGGGCACTACGTTGCTCTGAAGGTTCTTGTAAGGTACGAGCCACCCCATGATGCCAACGTTTTCCTGAACGTTGTGAAAGAGCGCTGGTTGTTTTAAAGTAAAATCATAGATGGCGTTAGCGGTACAAAATATTAAGCTAGAAGTATCAAGTTAGACTGATAATTTAAATTTGATGTGGTATTTTAATATTATGTTAAAGTGCGACAAATTACACAAAAGATAAATGCTCCATCGAGATGTCAAGAAAATTATAAACATTATTATATTTACAACTAGATTAAATAGAACTACGCTAAAATTCACAGTTAGGCTAAACACGCAGCATTGCCCTTGTAATAGTTAATATATTTTAAATACGGTGGTTGTCGTTGAAAATGATTTCAATGTACAACTTAAACTACGTACTAGGTTACTATGCCAACTGCTTCGTTACCAACTAAGCGATTGTTCATAAAATTATATGTAATGTAGAAGACAAAAATACAACAAAAAAACTGCATAGAGAAAGTACGGAATTCCAATTTCCATAAAACAAAATCGCAACGCAGCCTAGTGAGTGGAAAAAGTTACGCCCGAAAAAGAAATGAAATTATGTAGGCGTGATTTATCACAGACAGTGGTCATGACTCCCTAGTGCACCACCAGCGAAAACTGGCCTACGCCGTGAAGGAAACTAATGGATAATTGTGGTTGTATTCAAATCCTTTCTGTTTCATACTACCAGGCAGTCATGGCTGTCTAGTAAGGCCAGATAAGCTCGTCGGATTGAGCTACTACCATAATCGCTTACTGCGACTGAATCCGAAACCATTATCGGGTGAAGAAAGGAGAGAAAGCTATACGAATAAGTATTGCGATATACTTTGAGGTCCTGTCGATAAGAGATGTTCTATTCTACTCTGAGGATACACAAACATAAATTTCTCTCCAAGATTCCATAAATATGAAAATATAACCGTCAAATACAAAACTACGATAGCTTGGTTTGTAAAAATCTACTACTTCCAGAGATTTAAAATGCTCAGAATCGACACTAATCGATCTTACTAAAGTCTATAAAACTTAGAATAGTTATTTTACGACTTCCAACATACCAGTGTACTACATAAAATGAGACTTTATTGGACTTCCTTCTATTCTCTACCGTCACTTCTTGAGGTAAAGTTTTATTATGTTGAACCAACAAAGATTTATCTAGCGAGCTAGACTTTCAAATTGATTGATCAGAAACTTGGAACAGATTTTTAAAAATAAAACTTAGTATTTACGTACATTTTACTAACTTATATTTTATTAATTTATTGACTATATCTTCAATATGCTATTAGAAGGCAAATAAATGTCAATGAGTTCAAATTCGATATCATTCTTAAACTCTGATAGATATGACAGAAAGCAAACAAGTTATTATTAAGTTTAAATTTTTACTAAACATAATATACATATAGGTTCACCTAACAACAAGAACGGTTCTAAATTATTTAACAATGAAACGTTTAAAGTACCTTACTTCCTTCTAATACCATTTGTATTGTTTTGTATTGTTATTTGTTGCCTTGCACAATTAACAATGGTAAGCCGCATAATGTATGCAGTCATGCAGAGCCATACAACTATCCCAATAAATAACCGAAATAGTGATAAGACGTTATTTATTTATGTAAACAGTACGTAGAAATGAAATACCACCGGCCACCAAGGCCGCTCAGGCGTCCATAGGAGACCTTGATTTGCAGAAAGTCAATGGAAATAAAGAAAATGTCGACAGCTGTTAGCTTCAACTTAAGTCTAAATTAAAGTTTAGATTATTTCCCAGTAATGCCACATCAGCAGTATTCCTATAAAACGAGTTTGAGCCAAATATTGTAGGTGCTCAAAAAATTGTAGTTTAACATCCCTTAAAATTGTTCTTCCAAGCAGTAGACATGTGCCCACTAGTGCTCCAGACGCTCCAAAGAGACAACGTAAGGTCACACCACCGAGCGTTCTAATTAGTAAAAGCGACAGGCTCGCCTCCGTTAAAGTTCTTATTCTGTAGTAGATATTTTCGTGACCTATTTTAAAGTCTGCAAATATTTAAACACCGGTAGGCAGCGAAATAAACTAATTAGGATTTGCGTTTAGCTTCTAATTGCCTATACTTCCGACCTAATCACAATTTTTTTTTTTTCGTGATTGGCAGCATGACACAGTAAAACGAAACTTAATAAATTATAAACACATGGAAAAATGTAACTACGATTACTAGTTCGAAGATATTCTTAGGATTCTTGTCAGAAATGTCGCTGACAAAAAAAACACATTAATAAAATAAAATAAAAAACAGTATTCTTTTCGGCAAGCAGGAAGTTTCAGTTACGTTCACATACCGACCGAACTAAATGGGCTATCCTGTATGCAATACATAGTAAGTTCAACCAACTAAATGCCATTTCGCGCTGTTTATGACCGAAGCCATTCACGAAAGGTTCAGTTAGACCCTTCGCACATTACTTTTGGTTCAGTGAACGCAGTAGGTGCTAATGTACCTACTCTTGTAACACGCCTGGTACAGTGATTATCCAAGGGTGGTACAAACAAAAAAGTATATGTTAGGGGGCAGACAAAATGATGAGCTCTAGCTCACCAGACGAGATTATACTTCACACCAGCCAAGAACGTATAGAGGAGGCTCGTGTTTTGTGGCACAATAAAAAACATAGTAATGATACCTATTTAACATTTGACTTTCCGTTTCACTTTCTTTCTCGTGGCATACAGGTTTTATTTTAAAAAAAAAAATACTGGAACCGAACAAATCGACATATTACCACGCCTTGGGTTGGTACAGTTCTCTAGGTAATTTATATAACTATTCGAGCCAAATTAATTTTCTAGCAAAAAGGGTTTAGGCGCTAGGCCGCAGACGTACGCGACGGATAGGCGAATATGGCGAAATTACTTGGATTGACTACGCAACCCTATATCCCAGAGTTTCTCTTCTTTTTTGCTTTATTTTGAAGTACGATACGAAACCCTAAATATTTAAACAAATAATTTGAATTGGACGAAAGTCTATATGTATATTCTATGAAATAAATTAGCGGACTCGTTATGTTATGAAACACATAACAAACAAAATATCAGCAATTAATACTATTAAGCACACTATGTGTTTTATTTCGAAAATATATAGAAACATAGTTTGTTGCCAAATTGTGAATCGCAAGTGCTTTAGTAATCTCTTCTAACGAATAGGCATTACATATTAATCGAAACAGCTATTGCTTGCGACAAAGTCCGACATCAATCCTTTATCTTTTTTCTGTCTGCACAAAACCTCACGTAGTACGAGTAAAAAAAAACAACAAAATATCCATTAGACAAGCGCAGAATTCGCTTAGAATCGGCCATTACCTACAGCGCCTTTGTGGAGGCAACCGGAAGCCGCTGTCGCGTAAAATTACTCTACAATCTTGCGACAAGCTGAGCTTATAACCAAAAGTTCGTTAGGGGCTAAAGTAGCTTGTAATCTTCAAGATATTACAAGTCAAGTTTGACTGGCGATGCGTATATTTTGTGGAGAAAAAAAAATGGAGACGCAGCTCCGGGCTTTGTAAATAAAATGCGACTCTCTTGTTTATGAATGTATTTATTGTTGACATTTTTCCGCATTTGTCGGTGAGGTTTTTGTAAGTGGTACCGCTAAGATTTTACTTACAAAAATGTGGCGAATAAATTGAAATGATCATTAAGGTTACCTGGAAAAGGAAACGTGAACCGGCATTTGTGACAAATCGTGGGACTATACCTATTACCTACAGCTGTAAGACGTCACAATAAATGTTGTCATTTATTTATGAATTAGTTCAACTCAGGTTCTTAAAAGACTTTAATCGTATCTTCACACACACTCACAATTAAGCATATGCGTTATGCCTGTTTGATTGTTCATCAGTTGTAACTTCGCAATTAAAATAATTAAAAAATACATGAATGTCATAAAAGTCGTAGGATAAGCTCCCGTTTAGACTGTCAAAAAAATTAAGATAATTAAGCGTTTAACAATTGAAATTGTATCATTTCATGTATCAGGAGAGCAGTGGTGAATCTTGATTAATAATCTCAGACTAACCAGGGAAACAGCAGTAGGTAATGCAACCTACAACCATTTTTAGCACGTTTAAAGTCTACTCCAGTGAACGCTATTAGTACCGGTTCAGCTAGTTCAAGGCTCTAGACTGTAGAGCTTAATAGAGGACGATGACGTCACAGTCGCGCCATTGCGAACACTAATGAAATATGTTGATTTCACACAGACTTGACAGATACAGCCTTGATGTCCTTTACGAGAAATGGTGGTAAATATTGATCGCTTGTTATCAACATTTTAATATTATTACGGACATTCTATGATCGATTTATGAAAATCCGATCAAACATTTATGTAGTACTTAGGTACACATTTGAGCGAACGATCTGACATTAACTGTATAGCAACCCGTACCGTCAATTTGAATTCAGTTATATATGAATATTTCTCTCACAAACGATATTATAACGAAACGGTACTGTGACAAAATGTTTTTGTTTTAGGCGTGTATTTATGCACGCGTTTCGCTGAACAAAGCAAAAGGCCACCACCGCATTTCGTCCGAGCAAAGATTGCCCGGCAAAAACACCACCACACTTTCCCGCTCAAACTAACTGCACACGGGAAAAAAAGAATTCAAAACTAACGGCTTTTGTATGCAGATCAAGTTTACTTTTGCTCTCGCACTGTGACATTCAGCACACTACTACTTCTAACTTTAACGTGTGGCCATAAGGTTGGTTTTCGAATAAACGCGTGTTTAAAGTGTAAAAATGGGTAAATGATAACGTTATGCAATCCTAGTACCCTGGACTCGACGTATGATGGCGCGCTGCTGTCTAAATTGAAGCACTTCATGTGCACTGAAAAAATACGAAATGTTTGTGTTATGTGAGGAATTGTTACCAAACACAAACAGTCAGAGAAGGTATAAATACGTATACGTTGTTAAATAACAGGTATTTTATAAATTTGTTTTGATCCCATCACTGAATCTCAGCTTACACATTACTTCTACACTAAAATTACAAAGAGGAAATAATGTTTTTTTTGTATAACTGTTACGAATAATAAAGTACTGGATAGATTTCTATAATTCTTTCACGAGTAGAATGCTATACGGACCACTTGAATGATCGTATGATCTTAAATACCTAGGTTTAATAATACTTTAACTTACAACTTTTTGAATACTAACCCGCACCTATGTTTCTTCATGGTGTAAGGTTGACTGGTAAATACCTAATACTTTAGTAAGTTGCACTTTACTAAGTTGCAACCATTGCACTTTTGATGCAGTAAAATTTAACGAAAGGTACCAATTGGTACTATGCTAGTATTCAGTCCATATAAGGTCTAATATTCACAGTGCTTCCGCCATCCTGACACACTCTATACTATGATCTCAGGAACATAGGCTAAGTTATAGCCTGAAACAACGGGAATGGCAAAACGGTGGATAACAACGTGTCCAGCAGTAGACGTCCTATGTCCAGCAGTAGACGTCAGCCGGCTACAGATGAACTAAATCAAACGCAATAAGGCAACATTGTTCCTACCGATTCTCTTAGGAAAGCGAAAAGTTATTCGAAGTCCTCGGTTTCTTGGGGCTCATAAATCGCGAGGATGTCACTGATTTCCAGCGTACTAGTTATTCCATATTTCAGACGAAAGACCTCATTAAAACTTTTAAGGTAGAAGGTCATTGTTATTCAGAAAAAAATAACAAAATTTCACAAAGTAGGTAAAGTTGGCCAGGAATAATAAATAAGTCTACCGATCTAAGGTTCCTTATTAGACATAAGGTTAATTTTTCCGTGTAACACCATACATCTATACTATATTTAACAAAAACATGAACTCCTCACTTCGGAATAAACCACTTTTCTGGCCGACTGTGCAATCTATTTCACAAAGTAATATCAAAATTGTTCATGCAGTTTCCATTACAACATTCCATTTCTTCAACAATATTCTACTCGACCAAGCAAAAATAAACTTGTTAAAAGAACTGTAATGGCTTATTTCTATATTTTAGAGGTTCCTTTCATTTCCTCCTATTTAGTGCATTAAACCTGTCTCGGTACACCAGGGCCGTGGTCTATTTTCCACTTGTAATACATTGCAAAACAAACCATATACAATTGTAATAGGAGCGAAATTTTCTCAACCAACAACTTTGTTCAGATCACAGTAAATAAGTTCCGGGACAAACAAGTTAGCGTTTTTACTTAGTCGCTGAACTAAAAGCGTTATTTCAATGAGTTTTGAGCAGGGCTATGAATTTGGAGTGGTTTAAATGACGTTGCCGCCTGCACCCCAGCTGCAGTGAAAATAACGGTTCTATACATAATAAAGTCGTTTCCATGTGTACACGTACGAAGAATGTACCTTTTACGGTATAAGAAGTAAATTGATATAATAACTTATTGTATACATTTTTTTATACTTGTGGCAAAAACCCTAGAAGTACAAAAACAATGCCTTTGAAATTATGAGGACTCGACTTTTAGCATTCATAAGACTACGCGGCTACGTTAAAACGTAGTCTACAAGTTACTACGTCGTAGCAAATACTAGCGTAGACAAAGGTGAAGATAACAAACAATACCATTAAGCCCTCCGCAGAGTGAAACGTAATAAACAACCATATACGAGACAGATATTACTCGTTCTACTCTATAACATAGGTCGTAGGAACAAATGAAGTAAATAATTCTGCATATTTTATGGCGAAAAAACTTTATTCATCAATCAAAAAGTTAGAAGTCCGCCGTTCCGTGCTGGTTCTGGACGTAAAAATAATTACATCAGCGATATTTTTCTCGATATACGGTGTACAAATCCGACTAAAGGTCATTCGTGGTCCTTTTGCAGCATTTATGCTCCAACTAATATGAAAACTACACACATCAAAAGTGTCTAGGGATCAAGTACACTTTAGAACATTGCAATCAAGATTATATTTTACAAAAACTGAATTCATTCATAATTTATTCAAAATGAGGTGATAAGTCATTGATACAGGCATTAGGTAGGAGACCAATCCAGAATATTAGATTTCATTTAAATAAATTAGATTGTTTTTAGAGCTAAAAATGTTCATAATCCCTAGACACTTTTGATGTGTGTACATACTACTATAGGCATGTTCGAACGGACTTCAATTAAACTTTATAATATTTTAGCTTCTATTTACATTTTATCCCGAATTTCGCACGAGAATAGGAAAAAAATGTGGATAAACATCGATCTAACTTAATATTATAAATGCGATAGTAACTCCATCTATCTGTCTGTCTCGCTTTCACGCCAGAACTACTGATTAATTTGATATACAGATAGTTAAGAGCTCAGGAGAAAGGCCATAGGCCATTTTTAATCACTATCCCGTGGGAGTTATACTTTGTCTGAAGTACTGGAAATACGCGGATGAAATCGCGGGGCGTCCAGTAGTTTCTTAAAAAAATACATAAGTAGCTTGCCATACAAAGACAACTAATGCCCGTCTTCTGTAACATAGACATTACTCAAATGTTCGTGTTAAAGTTTATCTGAGTAAATTGAAATTACGACGATGAAATTGCGGGGCGTCCACTAGTACCAAATAAATGATAAATAACTGGAGCGTGGGTTATACCTTAGAGACGATTACAATTAGCAATATTCATCCACCCCAGAATTAACCTGTGTGACTCCTGCCAATTATGGGCGTGTATACTATAAACTACACGTCACAGTTATAACACCAACTTTTAAAAATAAAATATGCAAAATGAATTGCGCCGCCGCCGCTTCGTATCGGGCAAGAAGACCTATCATAAATAATTCATTCGTTCAAAGCTCATCCATTCACACTCGGGATTATTCAGTCACTCTCGTATATATGGCTCGCAGTTCAACCTCCTCCGGCCGGATTTGAAATTAAAATAGAAGGTTTTAAATCGGAAATGTGATTCACGGGGTATTATTGGCTGGCTCGGCTGAGGGCCGGCTGGGGGGAATCGATATCCCTACTCCCAGATGTATTAATCATTGTGACGAATGTAATTGAAATTGTACAGAAATTAGCCAAGTTTAAAAACATAAGCGTACTTATTGCTATTTCTTTTTCATTGAGGTCATTCTTTGTTGCATTGATTGAAAGGATTGCAATATGGCTACAATAATATTACTTAAACATCGGTATAACTCATAGGCTATACAGTTGATCCCAAATTTCTGCGGGGACGAGTAAAACTGCGAGTAGCGGCGATGGGGTACATTTAGAGGATTAAGCTATATCTAGTATATAAAATTTCCATGACACAATGTTAGTTACCGTACTGTTCCGAAACGGCTTTAGCGATTTTTACCAAATTTTATATCCGTATTCAATAGGTCTGAGAATCGGCTACTATCTATTTTTTACCAAATAGTACCAGTTGTATTCCTCCTAATACACGGGGTAAAAAAATGAATGCCAATTTCCGTTGGTCGCGGTACCTCGCGCGAACAGCTGACTTATTCTTTTTTTTTTTTTTTTGCATCTACCAGTTGTATTTCTCCCAATACACGGGGTACAAAGGCAACTTATTATGGCAAAACAAATGTTGGCCGGGACAGCTAGTCTAATATATAAAATTCTCGTGTCACAGTTTTCGTTGCCATACTCCTCCGAAACGGCTTTACCGATTTTTACCAAATTTTATATCCGTATTCAGTAGGTCTGAGAATCGGCTACTATCTATTTTTTACCAAATAGTACCGTTTGTATTTTTCTAATACACGGGTAAAAAAATGAATTCCAATTTTCGTTGGTCGCGGTATCTCGCGCCGGACAGCTGATTATTCTTTTTTTTTTGTTGTGTTTGATAATGTTAGGAGAAGGTTGTTAAATGCGGGCGTCTACTAATTAATATACATAAAGCATTAGTATATGAAGTCTTAAGCTTACTTGACATAATACGTCAAACATTTAACATATGTATATGTGTGCATATTATATTTTTTATGTTACATCTTTCTCCTTTTTACTGGGAAAATAATAAAAGAAGTTCTCGGAGGTTTGTAGAGGTCCCCTTGAGGGACAGATTATACTCAACAAATTATACTAAGAAACCAGACATTACCCAAACCTTGTCCTGTCAAAACAAAACAAGATTAACAAAGCACCTATAAGGATAGCCCACGATCGCAAATTGAAAAAAATGTATTTAATTTGAAAAATATAAACTACACATTTTAATGTACTAAACATACTAAAGACGAAAAACCTAGTAAATACATTTTCCGTTTCGGATTACGTTGTAATGCAGGTTAGATGTATACCATTTAGCTTGCATTAAGCCTTTAAGAACTTTCATTCATGTTTTTGAAGTAATCAAATATAAATATACTTTGTGATGATGGGCCCGTTGGTGTAGTGGCCAGCATGTCTGACTCTGCTCTGTAGGGTCGTGGATTCCCACCGCTGACAGGTGCTTAGGTGATGAGCTTTTAAGTACTTGTTGGACGTGTCTGGGTATTTTATTTATATAAGAATGTATTAAAATGAAAAAGAAAATAAGTAAATATATCTCTTTATGTATAGTAAATATATCTCCTATGCTTTAGCTACTTATCATGGGATGAAGGCAATGTGGGTGTTGTTGTGAAATATTATTATTATATACAGCAGGCATGACATCGCTAACAATACTGCGTCACCCTAATATGCAATATATGGTAACATGGCTGTTATGAGTTGTGGTGTCTGCTTATGATAAAAAAGCCTGTTCACAATGAAAGACAACGCGTAAAGAAAAAATTCCGCAGCAAAGGAGTTTAATTAATCGCTTCGAATCCTTTGATCGTGAACCAGTCTTTACAATCAACAAACAAAGCATTTAAGACACAAATACGGTAACATCGACCTTATTGCTACAGAAGAACGAGACATTATCCTACGGGAATGGTTCTTTGCTAAAGTTTGCAACGCAAGAGTCGCTTTGGGTGACATTTTGACGCAAGAACAAACGCGGTAAAATGTCATGTCATTAGAGGAAATTGTGGGAAGGAAAAATACTGCCAACTTTTTTTTCACCAAGCGTTACTCGTTGTTTCATAGTCGGCCCTTTTAGAGAGGGGCTCATTTTACGTAAGTCGCGGCCAGTGTAAGAGAAAGGGCGTGTGACCGAAATCTGGATACTTTGGGAGATTGAGGCTTTTTAAACAGAAAGTGATGTCATGGCACAGTTTTGTTAGGGAAAATTGGTGTTTTGTTGTCTGTGTAGCAAGAAGGTTCTCTCGAAGGGGTATCTCGCAATTTCAAAGTGTTATTTACTAAGGTATACAATCCCACAGTCTAAAAACGATTTAGATATCACATTACTATGACAGACAAAATGTTATGTAAGTCTATCCCAAATCCCAATTCCCCTTACGTACAAAAAATGGGATGCCTTTATTTTCATGTCTTTAAGTACTATTTCCGCCTGTCACCTACCGCCGCAGTCACTAAGCATTGAGAAAATATTGACGGTACGAGGGAAGGAAGAGTGTTTGCGCTTCATTTTAATGACCTACTCTTACGCTTTTCTTTAACCCCTGGTAAAAATGTCTCTTGCAAGCAACACTCTATGGACTCTTAAGTATGGTTCTCACTTGAACAGAGTGTTGTTGCACACCGCGAATCTCTCAATTTGATAATTTATATGTTTTTAAAAACTTTGTGTGCGCTGTTCTCAAATCGGCTGGAGCTTTTAGGCATGATGCTACTCTCCAACCTCAACTTTGGCTCCTATATTGAGGCTACGACCCAACGCGCAGCCAAGAAGCTGAGTATTCTTTCGAAGATGCGACGGTATTTCACACCGGTACAGTTGCTCACACTGTATCAAGGACAAGATCGATCGTGTATGGAATACTGCTCTCATCTTTGGGATGGATCAACAAAATACCAGCTTGAGGCAGCAAGGTTGCGAGCCTATCTGTCTTCTATCGGGTGCATTTGGGGAAGTGTGCTACGGAGTTGCATAACCTAATAAATACCCACATTACGTTTTTCAAATTTGAGAGATAGACTACCAGAAGAACGGCAAAACGTCATCGTTATTTGCCCGACGTTTCGACACACGAAGCTGAATGCTTGTCTTTGGTTAATTTTGCGCCGTAACACCCGGTTTAAACTATTAAGATAATGTAAGTGCGCGTTTCTTTAAAAAATGAGTCATCCATACCAGGTGGATTTACCATTTTCGCGAACCAAACGGTTTGCGTCTACTTTCATAGTGCGAACGGCCAGGATGTGGAATGACTTGCCGGAGTCTCGTGTTTCCTGCGCAGTACAGTCTGAAGGTCTTCAAGTCGCGGGTGAATAGGTACCTAATGAACAAGTGTGCTCCATCGTAGATCACATCGCTGCTTAACATCTGACAGGATGGTGGTCAAACACTTGTTAATAGTGATAACAAAAACCAAATATAGTACTCGGACATAAACTAAAGTGGTGCAGAATCTTTGTACATACGTACCTATGAGTGACCTATGTGTTAGACATAGGTCACTTCTAGGCGCAATAATTTAGCTATTTATTAGTGATCAGTAGACGTCACCCCAACATGACCTTTATTCCACACCAATTTGAATAACCCTGGGCTGTACATTTTGTTTTTCAAGTTACTTCGTAGAACTTTATCCGGTAGGACTTTCATATTTTTGTTGTTTGCTAAATCACCAGGGTGTCTGTCATCTGATCTCCCCCACAGTACAAACTGTAAAGGATAGCCCGGGATCCACGGTCCGTCATCAGCAGGTTGGCTTCGGCCCCTTGTTATTTACGCCCCATTTCAACTCACCTGCGCGAATACACATTACATCAATATACCTAATACAAGTTTGTAGAAAATTGCGCAACGCAAAGACGCTCCATCACAAAACCCGCACCGACCGTAAAACAATATCTAAGGTATAACGAGGTGGCATAGCGATGTCTTGGCGTGGGGTTAAGTGGGCAAACATTTCAACCACCTCCCGACCCTCGGCGGGTTATCATCCGACAACATTCAAAGCCGGATCACTTCACTCCGGCCCCGGCAACTGTTCATCGCTGTGTTTGGATTATGTGATCGGGTTAAATAAGACTTATTAGGGTTCTGTAGTTCTGTTTACTTTTACAAGGGCGTTTCACAGTATTTATAAACTAAACTAGTGGACTCGACAGACGTTGTACTAACTATTAATATGAATATACAATTAGTATAACCTCCAGGGTGGCCTGTGCCCAGCAGTGGATTTTACGAAATACAAACTATCCTATCTCTCAAATTGGACGAAATTACGAATAAATACAAACTTTTATGAATATTGGGATCCTTGGTGAAGAGTTCATTGGGAACAAACATTATGACACTGGATTTTTATATTAAGACTAGCTAGCTTCCAGCTGAATTCAATTACTAAAAATATGATTGGTTGACGTTAGATTCAAACTTTCAGTACTTAACATAATTCCGAATGAGAAAATTGACACACAAATTATTTCTTTGCGAAAAAGTAGTTTACCACTTTTTGGATACATACCAATACATGTATACAGGTTTCTAGGTAAAATGAAAATGCGTAAAAATATTTTCGATGGTCGGGAAGTTCACTAAAGATAAAATGGAAAGTCACTAAAGATAAAATAACCGATTCTTTATCAGCGAATGCTTGTTAATTATTCACGAATTTTTTTTTTGTAATATAGCTAATGAACTACGTAACTAGATATGGTAAGTCCTGTCGGCCAGGACGAAACAGTATTTTAGATACATCCACAAGAAAGTCGCTGGGCGGTCGAAAAGTTTTGCATCGCTTCTAATTCGAAAGGTGTGCTTGCTGGTTGGAGTCGGACGGAAATAACATTTTTTAGTAATAGTTTTAATATGTTCAATGATAGCAATGGAGAGGCCTATGTCCAGCAGTGGACAAATATGCTGATGATGACTCAATAGGTAAATAATGTTATTACATCAAATCACGTATTTCATACGTCTCTTTTAGAATATACAATATATTTCCTTACTTGCTGACATGCGCACAACCTAACGTATGTACCTACCATTTTATTTCCTTGTATCATTGATGTCAACAAAACAGGTAACCTGGAAGAAATCGCTTTCAGCGATAAAGTCGCTTTTGTAACCTTACCATTGGCATTTGTGACCATATATGTAATATCTTAGTATACAAAAAAGTGTTAATTCATTAATTAATTATCCCTAAAACAATAAGCTTTAGGTACCATTCCTATTATTTTAGAGGCGGCTAAAATGCTTTTTCTCTTAAATTATCTTCATCATTAATCATTAGTAACGATAAACACTAGAATGGTCCTATTTTTCCTGGTAATTATTAACTTGCTTAGTCACTTTTTTTTTACGTAGCCTGAATTGTTTCCCACTGCTGGGCAAAGTCTCACTAGAGTCCCTAAAAATAAATAAGATAAAAAACATCACATTTTAAAAAGAGATGAGTTCATATCAAAAATGCCTATCATAGTGTAGGTATGTAAATACATCCGAAGGTCATTATACCCCGCGATTGCGTCACCGCATCACGGGTAACTGGACTCCCAACTTGAGGGGAAATATGGAAATAGAAAATTAAGTCACGCAAATGTCACCTACCAGACACATTATATCCCGTCGGAACACTAATTATAGGTATTCAACTGACGACTAATTTATGATCATGCCATACGGAATTCCAATACTGATGATGGTTTTTTACTAAACTGTACTGATTTGCACAAAATTATTATTACCAGTGAAGGTTGAGGCGGGTATTTACTTTCCTAGAAAATAAAGTATTTAGTACAATCCGTGGTTAGCAAAATTTTTAATAACTTGTCAGGCATGTGGCAAAAGCAACTTCTAAGAACTGCACAGCTGCTGTGGTCCATACTAATCTAAGTACAAAATTGTTATGGAGGTAGAAACGTGGGTCAAAGTGGTGGTCAAAACCTGGCTAAGGTTTTGAAAAGCTACACAGGTAGCCAAGGCTTTCATGGTGTTCGGAGATTGATCGAGAACTCGTGAAATACCGAAGTATTTCTTTTGCTACTGGAATACGCAGTTTTGCTTACCTGAAACAATAAAAATAAATTGTCGTTATGTGTGTTGACAAATAAACTTTTTGATTTGATTGATAACACGAAATGTACTCTATTCCTTAAATCGTTAACTATTGAAATCTCTATAATAATATGAAGGGTACAGGCAAAGAACAAGGAATGTCGCATTTTTTTTAAATTTTTGTTTTCACTTGGAAAAAACTTATTGTCTATGGTACTTTTATTCCGTATCATTAGCTTTTAAAGAAAACAACTACTTAGCACAAAAAACGCGGTTTAGTTTTTGGTAGAAAGGAAAATAACTAGGCATGTCCGGGACTTTCAAACTTTTGAATGTGTATTTCTCAAAATCAACTCATTAGGACATTCCCTATTCTTTGCCTGTACCCTTCATATAGACTCACGTCTATAATACCCCCGAACTGTGACGCCTATACACTAATTCTGGCTTGGTAATTGAAACTTTAATTGTAAGTGTTGGTGATACCTCTTATCAAGAGTAATCTCTTTTGCACCCCCAACTTAGCTTACGTGGAGAAGGATATATTTTGTTTACTTTAATTATTTATTTCCCACTATGTATCAATCATCACGATACTTAAAAGCAATAGGTGAAGTCGGTGGGGATGGGAAGGATGGGGACGTAGTTTTAGCTTATAACATAATCACTCAGTTACTTGAGACCAAAAATCCTTTTTCCAAAAAGATTTACCACTAAACCAAACGGAGTAAATTAATTGTACTTCCAACCCCTGTGACGTAATATAAAAAAAGCTGTAGACGATGTATCCAATCAGCTAATTGTAGGTATAATCCACACCCACCGCCGTCGCCGCCGGCGCCCAGTAGAGTCAATACAAACTGCGCTGCGTTCAACCTGTGGTACTCTTTCACAACATATGTGTGACTTTATTACTTAATACGTTGTGGTGTGCGTTAATAAACCCCCATACTTACAAAATAAAATATATTGTTTAACGTAACACATTAGACGTCACTGTCCAACTTTACACAAATAACCACCTCTAGAAAGAGAGCAACATATTCAATTATGTAAATCACATTGGTATGGTTCTGCTTTTTTCCCCAACTACGTCTATTAGGTTAATCAGTGTCCTTTTTTTTCCAAAAATAAGCTACCAGATAAAAAAAATTATGCGTTTAAAATGCGAAACATCAAGTAATTTAGTATTAAACAAACTATAAGGCTTGAAGGCAATATGTGTTTGAGACACACCACCAAACGCTGTATTGTGTACACAAAGCATGATGCCGTTTTATTACGTCAAAGAATCGATTTGTGGTGAATGAGTAGAGGACTAAAGACGTCACCAGTCTAGGTATGCATGGGATTGTGTGCGGACTTCGTTATTAGGTGACGTCACCATGCGGGTATACACCGTTCTCGATGACCAACTGACAATTGACATTTCAAAGGCTTCCCTTGTTATGATTTAAATTCTATCTTTGATTTGTAATGCAGTAAGTGCGAAAACAGCTCGCTTACTTCTAGGAAAATGACAAATCTGAAAATACATTAAAGCATTGTATGGAAATTCCTAGGAAAATATCTCTATTTTTAGAATACACCACGAGCAACATGCGAGCGCGCCAAGCAGTGAGAAAAAGTGGGCGGAAGTTGCTCACGGAAGCGTGGATCTTTTTAAGAGCGCGTTCGCGACAATAGATACAGACACGCTGTCGTCTGTCAAGTCAAAGCTACCACAATATTATGATTATTATGTACACGATTATTGGAACTAGACCCGCGCGACGTGGTTAGGTTAGCTTCCCTTGTAGCGTTGATTAATATAACAATGCAGTGGTGTATTTTACTTTGGGCTTGCGTCGCATAATGATGCTCAATCAGATTCGACGTTAATTATCTGACAATTTCCACCTCAATGCGCTTAACAATAAACTTACGAACATTTTGCTGCATGTTGATAATTTTAATACGATTTTCTGAACCAATTAACTTTCCCGCTAATTGATATTGCTCTCACCTTTCACTTCACAACTCTTTTTTCACGTTTCATTTAATACATGAGGGAATCAGAAGTTCTCATTACTGCTAGCATAGTGAAAAATAAATAATGGTATACAGACAGGTTTTATTCTACATATAAGTTTTGAAATGTAAAACAATTAAATGAGATTTTTTATTTACGGGAGCACAACCAAAACCGAGATAGCAGGGATTTAGTATTATGAAAAAAATAATTCATTACCTACCTATTACGTACGCATAACACAAACATAGCTTCAAAATCGCGTAATTTGTGTAATTTAATTTTGAGTTAGACCTTTAATTCCTAGAAGTGTCCATGTAAAGGGTTAAATCTCTTGGTGAATCTATGTGAGCATTTGCTTAGGAAGTGCCTCTGCCTACTCCGCTCTGGGAACAAAAGGCGTCAAGTATTTGTTTCTTTCCTGTCCAAATATTTACCATAAATGGAAACGTTTAACATGAAAACCTTTTCATGAAATAAAGCTACATAAAAATTGTTGCATTTCATCTACAAGTGGCCTCAAATGAGCGAGGGTTTTAAAAGCAAAACGAAGGAGAGCTACGCAAACCGTAGCCCGTAGCACATGACTACGTCGTAGATACTCCACAATACCGCTACTTGAATGAACATTTTTATAACAACTTCAAAGTACTTGATGAAAAAGTAACTTTTTATGGCGTTAAATAGCTTATACAAAATTACAATTATGTTTTTGAAACCAAACTCTGCTCCACGTCAGTGAAGTTTTTACCCCTGTGACATATCTGCATTTCTTTGTTTTTAAAAACGCAAGAAATCTTAACTTTCACCATTCTACCTCCAACCCATTTTAAACTGCAACAGTACTGGCACTGTACTACTGAAACCATAACCGGTCAGATGTCTAGATGTTTATTGTATGTAATTGTAAGTATAATAAATAAATGAGATAACAATTCACAGCCCTGACAACATGCCAAGGAACCTCCGAGCCATACCACAAATTAGTCAGTAAAGTCGTATAAAATTTCAAAGTGATTCTTCAAGGTACTGGGATGTCTTATCGATCGTAAATTCAGACGCGACGAGCTACCAGGCTCCCTGCGCTCGACGGAGATGTTAAACCAATTATCGCGGGAACTGGGAGTCGAGGGCGTATGTATGTATGTGCTCCGGTTACTTACACTTGATGAGATTTAAATATTTAAAATGTCTGACGCTCTCATAAGAAAAGTGGTGAGGTAATTTTCTTAGCTTCCAGATTAGAGCATATTATTCTTGTTTCACGACATGATTAAAAACAATATTTACTAGCGTTTTTTCAAATAACATAAAACAATCAAACACACATAACTAGCACAGAATTTCTCAATGTGAAGCCATACATGATGCTATATTAAACAATATCTTTCTCAACTGACTTTCAACCAAATGACACAAAACATATTCGTTGAACATTGTAGTAGATTCTGCCCGCTTTCATCCTAGACTTGAATCAACTTATAAATAACTTTCCTGCGCACCAGTTATGCTTGCCTAGTACCTCCGCCACGGGCGCGTCAGCTCGTTGACCTTTTCGGCCAACTAAGACAAGGCAGACATGCCAAGTAGGTAATACTATTTATTTGTTTGATGGATCGTTTGCCAAAAAGTTGGGTTCAACTCGGGGTTCGTGCACTGCGCCTCTAAGAAAACACTTTTTCTAAATAAATATTTAGTAATTCTAAAACTAAGAGAAATCAAATAAAAGCTGTCCAGCAGTGGACGTCATGTGGCTGATGATGATGATGAAATAAATGCGGCTTATAAGATTTTTTATTCCTTTTAACAACATCTGTAGTTCTTCCTCTATTCTATAATCCTAATGTTTGTTTTCCTTTCTTAATTGTTTGTATAATTGTCGTGTTTTAATTTCTATTTTGTGTTTTTTTTTATTTGTATAGTGGCACACCCATCGGTCTTTCCCATTACTGCTGGTTGACTGGTAGAAAATGCTTTAGCATTAAATCCGCCATGTGTACTTTTTTTGTGCATCAAAGTGTTTAAATAAATAAAATAAATATTCTAACGACATACAAAATGTCGTAAAAATCTTCTCCCTAAAAATGTAAATGAGTACAGGGTTCATGTTTGATATTTTGCTATTTATTTAAGAACTTTTGCTGTAACATGAGTGCAATAAACGAATTGAATTGAATTGAGTCTGTGAATTTTTTTTCTATAAAATATGTTACGATTTTAAATTGTACCCTAAAATTACCTTCAATTAAAGTAAAATGATGGTACTACTACTACTATTTACTAGGTTCTTCTGATTTCTTCTTATTCTACTCGAGCAATGTTCATTAATTTATAGCACGTTAAACGCGACCGGATTACGCAAAGTAATATTAATAATATCACTCTTTACGCGACCGGCTTACTTTTGTTTCTTCTATTATGTGCGAGCTGGTGTAGAGGCGTCGAGGCGAGCCGAGAATAATCCCTCCGACATACTGTTTTTAGCCACTGTAAACACAGCCAGGATTTTTCCAACATTATTTATTCAGAAATTTTGAAATTCTTCCGTGAAAAATAATTCTTTATACGAACGTTTTTATAAGGACTCTGTTGTTTAATTTTTGTCTTATTTCTTGGAATTGTTTTGTAAACAAAATACGAATAATGAACATTCACTGTAATATAAAATAGAATGTGTTACTGTTCATTTTTCCTGTCTATTCCGCTCGTAACTTGCAGTGTTACCAGAACATAGTGATCTTATTGACAAGCCCCACACACCTAAATCATTCTTATCCGACGCCGTACCCCTAGTCAAACTTATCTTACCACCATGAAATAGCTGCACAAATCTTTCCTCGTCAGATGCCACACGAATTTATACTCTAATTAGAAGCCGTTACGACTCGGTACTTTCACACTACAAACTAACTGAAAGCAACGACCGGCTTTTAGGAACTCTTTACCCGTATGGCACATTATACAACGCTTAGTCCTATAACTTTGGTTGTTGTACTCCGGTAGTGGGCCGTGACAGTAGGTAGAGCAAAGGGGGTGACATACTAATTAAGCCTATATTGACTGCATGAGGACACGAGGCTCGTCGAATCGCTCTCTCGAAGAATCGAATATCATTGCACTACGTTGTCAGTGGATGTTTAATGGATTGACCAGACAACCAATAACTGGAAATGTAATTAACCACTTGTTAAGTGGTTTACGTAATTTATTGTAGCCTATATGAACAAATAGTGTTTTCTATACCAATATTATAAGGTGGAAAGGTTTGATATTTTGTTTGTTTGTTGGAATTGAATAGGCTCCAAAACTACTCAACAGATATGAAAAGTTCTTTCACTCACTTTCCTACATTAATCCTGAAATCCAATTCTCACGGGAAAGGAAAAACGCGAGTAACACCGCGCGGTACAGCTAGTTTTTTTTAAAAACGAGGAACGTATTTAAAGCAGAGGAGCATGGCACACTAGATATTGGCAATATTAGTCCTGGACAGGTCATGTTAACAGTTGGGTCTGAAGAATCCTGTGGTAGGTGCCGTAAAGTTGAATCCGTCGGGAATCAGTGGAGATTCAGAGGCGGAGTTGAGCGCGAAGCAGCGTGCCAAATGGTTTCCAGGACCATTCATTTTGGTGGCGAATCCTTTCTCGTTTCATACATATTAATTTTGTTGCCTAATGCCAAACACGACAGTGGTCGGCAAGGGTAGGTCTCGACATGTGTGACAACGTCCGGCATGAGCTGTCAGCCCACGAACCGCGGGACCACTCCTTTAACAACCAAGGATTCTAGACAATAACATCGTTAAGGAATATTTTCTAAGGTTCTAATTTTATTCTACTACACTAATATTATAAATGTGAATGTAAAGTCATGATCATCATGAAACATTCTACACATATTCTTAGAGGTAACAGGTCGTGAGGAAGAAACATATGCTATTTTATCCCCATATTCGAAAGGGAACGGCTACATCGTGGCGAACACCTCCATATTCATCTAGTTACTTAGTAATAATAGCACTTTCCTATTCAAATATCTGTAAAATCGACCTCAAAAACGTTACCAATGTTTCAGATCTACGGCGGAGCTATTGATATAGGAAAGCAGATTTACCAAATTGATTAAAACGGCATTTCCATTACCCGCTTTCAGACGAATAACAAAAACGAATATGCCAATACAAGCTTTGAAAATCTGCAGCCATTTTCAATGGAATCAATACCCGCACAAGGGATTTCAAAGAAGTGCATCATTTGCCAGGTGCGCTCGTAGAGAACAGAGAAACTAAGCCACTTGACCCACTTCACCGAGCGACGGCTGTGTAAAATGCAAAAGGTGTATCGTCTCGAATACACTAAGTTCTAACAAGCACCTAAGTATTACGATCATTGTAGAATACATTGTACAATGAATTGAAATGTAATGTGCAAAGTTACAGTTCTTATATACCTAGAACCTGAACACATTTCAAGAAACAGTCAGCTTCCCGATTGACAGTGCTAGTGATTGGTAGTACTTGCCTCGCTATTGGCGAATCAAGAGAAAACTTAAAAGGTACTTTATAACAATAAATAAATGGCGTAATTAGTTGACTCTTAGTACAACTGGAAAAGCTAATCCCGCCTCCCTCGTCTTCTAATGATAGGCACAAGAAGTTGGTTATTAAATCTTTTGGCAAAGGATCCGGAACATAATATTGCCTCTGGCGTCTGGCGAGCTTTGATTTCAAGGAAATTGTGTTGGTTACCACAATTACAGGTTACAAAATGACATGATGGAGCACTGCTAAATTGATTAGGTCGTATTAAAATTAACACCAAATAATTATCTAATATATAAAAAACTAAGTCTTAACTGATTCATTTATCACTGACTCATCAACGCCCAGCCCAAACCCTTGACCCTAGACAGCTGATTTTTTGCACAGGGGTTCCTTTTATGATGTTTACGTGAGACGAGAAAGGTTTTTTCATCCCTTGGGGTGGAAGTGTATATGAAAAAAACGTTAATTTTGGAGTTATGGTTCTAAAATTTTAAAGTAGTATTTTTAATAGAAATTAAAAGAAAACAGGGTGGTTTGGGTGGTTTGGGCATATGAAGAAAATGGATGAAAGTCGATTGACTTGCGATTGATTGCTTAATGGGCCGGGCGAGTAGAGGTCGCCCCAGAAGGACATACATTGACCAGATTGGTGATGTCCTGGCGGAAGGTGGCATGAATGAAAAGGTATCTGAATGTAGATGAAGCGAAAGTAGTATGTCAGGACCGTGACAAATGGAGATCTGTAGTCTCTGCCTGCCTCTGAGGGGTACCTCTGGGAGACAGGCGTGAAGTGTATGTATGTATGTATATTTTACTTTTTTTTTATTCAAACCCCTAACCAATTTCAACCAGCAACGAACTAAAAGGCTGATATTTTACAAATTGCTACGTGCGTGGGTGAAATCGGGGGCCGTTCAATGGTTATGGTTATGAAATATCACCAACTGATTTGTTTTCAGTCCAAACCTCCAACAATTACCGCGTTCAAACCAGGTTACACAATTATTCAAACCGACAATTGTCCAAATCTCTAATCATAAACGGATTTGAGTCAATATAGTTGTGTTTCCCTAAACATCCTGACCCTTTGTATGTTAGTACTATCAACATTATAGGCCAATAGAAATTTGCATCCGTGATGTTGTTGCCTAATGAATATTCATGATGCTACACTGAGGCCTACTAGGAAAGCAGATTTACCTTTGGAACTTTTGAAATGGCTTTGAGCACTGTGTTAGAAACTGTGCAATATAGTATGAACCTATTTCACCATCCATGTGCAAGTTTTAATGGACAATTTGAATTTGGACGCCATACCTATATGATAAATTTTCATTACATTTAAATTTTCTGTTTTTATTTTCATCATACTAGGATAATCCCACCCACATTCCCAACTCTGTGATTCTTGTTAGAGACAGTATAGCCTTCTATATAGGACCCCGCATAGTAATAAACTAAATAACTACGAACATTTCTCATCACGCGTAAATACAACAATTAATGACATGAAAGCACATATCACACATAGAAGGCCATCGAAGTAATAGTACCGTTGCCAAACCGTGCTGTGGTGAAACATGAAAGTGCCCACATCACGCCACCGCCCCGCGGCAAACGACCGCAAGCGCAGTGTGATCGAGGGTGCGGTAACTCCCACCTATCGAGTTCCTAGTTATAACTTCATCCAGAGCTCCTATCATAGCTATCCTAAATACACAGTGTCCTGTTACACGATGGGAGCATAACTCAAAACATGAATTTATTACGTCAGCAAAGGCGTCTGTGGCGTAATGGTTACGTACTTGTATCTGCAATCGGAGTTTGCCAAGTTCCTGACCTGATGTACTAAGCGTGTACCAACCCTTGGGTCTTGACTACGAAAAGGTACATAGATATTGATCGTGGAATAGTAGGTAGAATCCTATTTTATACCAGTCCCGTGACATAGTGGGTCAACACTGCGCATTACCTTCGCCATGTTGCATCTATCAAATGGAGTGAAATTTGACATTTTTTGCGTCCATTTTTTTTTATTCGACGAATTCGTTACAGTTGGTGCCTCTCGAAATTCAATCGACATGAATTAACTTTCTCTCACTAGTTTTATTTTCTGTTGCATTCCTATGGAATGTGACAATATTTATCCAACGAATTTGAGATAGTTTACGTTTATAATACAATAGATGTACCCCGGCAATGTTATCCGCAGTTAAAGCCGTTCCCGTGGAATATTCAGCATAAAATATAGCATATGTGTGATGTATGTACGCTATAAGGAAGGACATATAAAGACCAGATTGGTGATGTCCTGACCGAAGGTGGCGTGAAAAGTAATCGAAACCGGAGGTAATGTATGAAAAGATGACTGTATGAATGTAGATGAAGCGAAAGGGGTATGTCAGGATCGTGACAAATGGAGATCTGTAGTCTCTGCCTACCCCTCTGGGAGACAGGCGTGAAGTGTATATATGTATGTACGCTATATTATATTATTGTATAGTTTCATTAAAATCCATTCAGTTTTTGCGTGATAGAATAACAAACGCCCAAGCATCTGTCCAAATTTTCGCATTTATGAAGTTACCGTTCCATTAACTTATTGTAGTGTTTTAATTTATGATCGAAAAAGCCACATAAGATTATACAGGGCACAACAGGTCTTATTGGGCAATAGAGTATCATATCACGTTTACAATCGCGAAAGTCAGAATATTATGTAAATCCCAATTGTCAAGCCAGAAGTTACGTAGGGAACATGTCCAAAATTTTGTGAATGACCTAACTATTTGGATTTGCGCGAGCGCATTTAATGCATATAACATAATCTGTTATCACACGCTGAAAACACTGCATTAATATACCGATGTAGCACACGGTATATTCCATTACAAAGTTTCTACAATGGCGATATTACTTGTCCACAAGAGCATAAAGATTTACACAAAGGCTTAGGACACAACAGACAAGTTTAACTTCTGCACTCAGCTGGGACTTTCCCTTATGGCTATTTGCAACTAGGCAGTCAGCCGACTCGTTCTCAAACTTTCTCGTCACAACTTTGCAAGTTTCTGTTATGTTATGCATCCCTGGTGACACTCTGCTATGTTTGTATGAGTAACTACATATTAGTTACTGTATGAACTTTAAAATATCTTTAAAAGTAATAGCAAGTACTAGATTAATTCAAGACACAAATTTGGTATCTTATGTTGTGTGTTGTAGACATGAATAGACAGAAATGGATCTTTCCGCGTTAGCTGTTTGTCCATCCGGATAATACCTATATATACATGCTAGGCAGAAGAAAAACCAAACAGACAGAAATCAATTTGGGAAACGGAAGAATGAAATTTTAATATATCTTTAAAAAGTGGTCACATATTCACCATCTTGATAATTAGTCGAAAAATTTATTTCCGCAATTTGTATGTATTGTTCCTTGAAGATTCTGCCCTCTGCTCATCATCATCAGCCATATAACGGACGAGGGCCTCCCCCAATGATTTATTGGGGATATGTCAATAATCCCCACGCTTGGCATGGGGGGGTTGGGGATCGCAGTGTTGTTGTGGTTTAACTCACAGAGAGCGCCCGTCCTCTGGAGAGCTACCTCGGTAGCCTCTTACGACTACCCCGGCGTGAAAAGTTAGGCTGGGGGAGGTGACATATGTATTCTATTCGCCGTCACCATACGGGTGACCACACGGGCCTCTGCCTACAACTTAATTTTCCTCGAACAGCAAGTATTTATTTAGCACCAAGGACGTGATCGATCATAATATTTGTTAGAAGAAAACTATATTACTTCTCCACTAGTTCAATAAAGGATCAACACAAACTATTTGAGTTTGCTTCTCCCCTCGTAGCGATGCAGGATGATAGAGAGAAATATACATGACATACACCCATGGTAATTAATTTCAACATTCATTCTTGCGTCCAACGCCTTCATATATCGAAAGTATTCCCATTTCAAACCATATTTCTTGCTTTGACATTCATAGGTATAATTCAAGAGTTTTAAAGATATTAAGGAAAATTATATATATTCCATAACTATTTTAAATATGCCCACAGTGTACTCTTAAAGGGACAGTCCGACGGCTGGTTGTTTTGTAATGTTAGTTTTATAGAAAACAAAGACATTTAAAAATAAAAGAAATTCATTTGTCCTTGAAGTCCAAGAAACATAAAGTTCCGAAACTAAGTGGAAATATAGCGATAAAAAGATCCAATAGAATTTAAAACATTTCCCGTTGGATTCCTCTATGTACAAAAATCAATGTAAATTATTGCACTACTGCTATTCATTTTGAATGTATAAAATTAATTATAAAATATTGAGAAGGTAGATGGTAAATGGCATAAAGCCCTTACAACCGCCCGCCATCTTCCTATTCGGTCTCGAAGCCTACTTCTGTAAACTCGAATAATATATTCTAGTGCAATGCATAACATGTAACGGAAGTGAACTAAAATAAACTTTTTTTTACTGTTTGGGTCGGTACCCATTTCGTGGACACTCAAAACAATAGGAGTTTTATTATTTTTACGCCGAACGGGAGATGTGTGTCGCCGATAGGGTTACAAAGCTAAAATCATTTTAGTTACGAAAATAGACAATTTTGTTGGTCGATAGTTGCCATAAAATGCCAACGTGAACTTTTCATTCCCAGGCCGAACCGAGCGTAACCATGGCAGCCATTTTGATAACTTATTTCGAATTGTTGGAATTGTTGAGTGTCTGGATCATGTTCAATAATATAGAATTGAGTTCTCGCACAATAATATCTTCGCTACGTTATTTTGAGGATCAGATCAATAGTTCAATGTTTGGAAGAAGTTAAAAAAAATACAATTAGTAGAAATATCTAGCGAACGTTGTAGGACGCAAATATTGAGCGTTAAAGTACAAATATATTGTCTGCAAAGGTACCTACCATCCATCTCAGTAAGGAATAAGGAAATGTTGATGCACATTCAAAACCACGTTATAACATTCATATTAATTTTCTTATTCCTGAAATTATGACCAATTACAATGTAGTCTTCTGAAAATGTCTTGACCAAACGAAATCTCCATAATCCTTTTATCTACCAGAAAAGAACCGTACAATTTAATTTCGGGGCTCTCCAAATTATTCGCCTTTCTGTAACTTCTTCGCTTGAAAGTTTAAATCCAATTTACTGTTGAAATTGGCCGACCACTCGATCTCCATTTAAAATTATCCCTTATAAAAATAACGCTGGGCGTAATCTTCATTATCGAACGACGACGTAAATAATGAATATTTCAATTATCAAAATGATAATATTGAAAAGTGAATCTAATTACGCTTGCCAACGGGCGAGGTGCCCTGCAAAGGTTCGTTATCGATCAGTTAGTTCGGTCCACGTACAGTCAACTACCCTGCCCAGTTCAAATACATCTTGCCTGCGGTCGAGGTGAGGTAAACAATTCAACAACACTAATAAGCACAGCAGCGGCACGACTGCCTATGTGCAGGGTAAATCGAAATATATTATGTCTGTCTGTGCAACAGCCAACAGTTATGCCACACGATTTAAAGTTCTATAACGAGGGTCATAAGATAGAGTTCATTTTAATATTGTTAAGGTAAACGCGCTGCAACTATGCTCGCTTTTCATTCATGAGACGGTCTCGATTTGCTTATTATATTTCAACGGGAAACTTCCTCCGCAAAGCGTGGAGGCGGTGGCGTCGGGTCGGAGTCTACAGGCTATGATTTCTGGTACACGAACAGTAATAGGTGCATCTAAAATAGGCTTATCGAAAACCTACTAATACCGCAATATATCCCTAACTACTATTAATGTTATTGCACAAAAATATCGAACAAAACGTACGTATAATATACTGTGTTCGGAAAATAAACACGATTGATACTGTAATTGTATTTTTTTTTACAAAATGTATTTTCAATCTCAGTAGAAGACAAATATTAAGCTAAAACAGTGTAAACAAGAGTTAAAGATGTTTAGTAGATTTACGAAAATTTGAAATTCGGGTAACTAGCATCGGTCGTCCACTTTGTTATCGGTGAATGGCCGGCTTCCTACTCTCTGACATTATTCTGCGTGTCGACCCTCGTTTTCAGCAGTAGGCCCGGATCCTTTTCCGGCTCTTCGTATGACCCTAGGGTGATTAGTGTACACATCAACGATTGGCATCTTTCTTTCGCAGAATTTTCGATCGAGCTAACATTAATCTTACACAATAAATACCATCAAGTCGTTGAATTATTCAAAAGCAGCACTTCATCCAGCCCGTGATCACTAAAATTCACGTTTGTAACAACATATTTCGATAAAGTGACGAGTTGCTTTTACAGAACCTTATGAATATTAAATCGGTGCAAGGTATTACTTGAACGTGACATGAATAATGTGGACAGGCATATTTTTTCAGACTAATGAGAAGAAATAAGCATTTTGATGAGCTGACCAACGTATCCAACGTCGACCCTAGCATGCTTAGGCGGCCGTAAATTTCAGGTCAATCCACTAAATTGCCCAAATCCAAACGGAGGGGAAGGGCCGCACCTTGTATCATTGCGTGGTTTCAATTTCTCTAAGCTCAGAAAGTAGTAGTATATTAATTAACGGCGGAATACAAAGTTAGCTCTATATTTCGGTTATTCGACTAATAGGTGTATTTTTTTTAATAATATCACTTGAAATGTAACATCTATTTTGATGTGTAAGTAAATCTACTCCTATGATTAGCTGATGTACAAGTTGAGAAATAAAACGTGATGCACGGGCCAAATATTTAAAATGTTCACCAAGCTTACTAAGAGCGTCTGTGGTCCAGTTGGTCGGACCCTTGACTTGTAACCGGGAGGACCCGGGTTCCAGTCCGGCTACTGGACGCGTACCAATAGGACTCTTTTCAGAGCCGTGCGTGTACGCAACGCAACGCTCGTACGGTGAAGGACAACATCGTGATGAAACCCGCACACCACAAGGTGTGTGAACCCTTTAACAGCGATGGGCTCACCCCCTGTCACGTTGGGTTAAATACGCTTGGTGAACCGTGGGTATTTGCTTTAGCAAGTGCCTCTGCCTACCTCTCTTTGGGATTAAAGGCGTGAAGTGTATTTTTTTTTTCACTGTTGCCCGCGCGCTGTAAGCCCATTTTGACACATTGATAACACGACTGAAATTATTAAAAAAAATGTAGAACAGAAATAACAGACTGAAAATGTTCATTCAATATTAGTGACGCGTTTTCTTTCTTGTTGTTTTTTAATCGAAGTATAAAGTTAATATCGATCGAGAAATAAATGCGTAAATATCTATATATATAAAAGAAAGTTGTGTTAGTTACACCACTTATAACTCAAGAACGGGTGAACCGATATGGCTGAAAATTATTGACGGATTGGCGGTAGCTTACAACCAGGAGACGGACATAGGATACTCTTTATCCCGATCCTGTGGTGCGATGCTATATAGTGGGTGTTGTAGTGTGTATTTTGCATACATTACTGAAACTGCGCGAATGAAATCGCGGGGCGTCCACTAGTCTATATTTATAAAAGAAAGTCGTGTTAGTTACTCCAGTTATAACTCAAGAACGGCTGAACCGATTTGGTTGGAAATTGGTGGGGAGGTAGCACATACGGACATAGGATACTTTATACCCCGATCCTGTTGGTCGCGTTGCTCTATACAGGGTGTTATAGTTTGTATCAAAATACTGAAACTACGCGAATGAAATCGCGGGGCGTCCACTAGTTGTTTCATATAATTTAATAATTAATAAGCAGTTACGTATACAGGGTGTTTCAAAATGGTGCAGTGGTATTTAATCACCCTTTATTATAGTGTGCATATAACTTAATGAACATTATAAGAACCATCCAGCGTTAATAACAAAAAAATACAAAACGATATTTATCGACCGTTTTATTGATAGAAATTTCTCCCATCACTGTTAAATGTATGACCGTAGACGGAACCTACTAACCTTCCTAGTATTAGCGAACTTATCTAAGTTTACTTACCTGTCTTTTCAATGTTTATTTTTTTTCATTGCAATTTCCTATTTTACGTAATTATGGTTATTATTTACTTCCTACATATTTGTTTATCTTTAATTTGTCAAAATTGTCACTGTCATCAAATCGAACAATATGTCTATTGTCTTTGGTCCAAAGGATCATTCACATGAAACTAAGTAAGTAACTAAGTCTTTGAATCACGTCCATATCGACGCTAAGAGGCCATTTACATTAGAAGAGTTTCTCGTACGATCGTTTCACACAGGAGATAGTATAGGGTCTGGAGTAAGTAAACACACGGATAGGTAAGATTACATGTTTATTGGTTGACGCGTAGTCTAATAATGATTCAAGTAACATACAAGTAATGGCTTATATCTATGGTTAAGCATAAAGAGTAAATCGGTACTTATAGCTATGAGCATACTACACCACACGCCCATTGGAAAAAAAAATAAAAAAATAATCAATGAATTACATAAATTGTTTTTTTTTTTTTTAATCACGATACAATTTTGTCCTATTTTTATGGACTGTTAATTCTTTATTTTTATACAATATTACGACATTCGGACCTTCATCTCTTACAACAATGAAAGGTCCTAAATACAAGTTATCTAGTTTACTAGTCATACATTCATTCTTTAATAATAACTTATCCCCTTTTTGATAAATAGTAGGGTTTATATAGCGGTCATAATATAATTTTCTTATCTCTTTATTATTACATAATATATTTCTTGCTTCCATCTGTGATCTCTGTAATCTATACTTAAGCTCAAATCGATAATCATTGAAATTATACACTGGGTCTATTGTTGTTGACAGATTTGTCGGTAAATTACACTGTTTGCCAAATACAAGTTCGTAAGGTGTAAAAGTAGTTTCGCTATGAACTGTAGAGTTATACGAAAAACACCAATAGGGTAACCATGTACTCCAATTACTTGCCTGACTGCTAGTTTGTATCCGTAGATAAGCATTTAGGTGTTTATGATTATTTTCTAACCCTCCTATAGTTTGGTGGTGGTATGAAGTTGAAGTAAGTTGTTTTATTTGTAGTAATTTACAAACTTCCTGCATTGTTGAAGAAATAAATTCAGTACCTCTGTCGGTAAGTATCTGTTTCGGCACACCATACCGAAGAATGAAATTTGATACGAAAGCTTTGGCTACACTCACGGTGTCTTTGGAATAGAGTGGATACGCCTCTGTATATTTTGAAAGATCACACTGGATGGTTAAAATATAGCTATAACCTAAATTATCCTTTACTAAGGGACCTACAATGTCCAAAAAAACTTTTTCAAAAGCTGATGTCGCTGTGTCAGTAACAGTCATCGGCTGTTTAGTGGGTTTCATGTGTTTCTGCCTTTGGCATTGATCACATTTTTTGACAAATTCGGTTATATCCGTCTCCAGTCCTGGCCAGAAAAACCGTTGACGAATATTGCTTATCATTCGCCGAATACCAGCATGTCCACTGGTAGGCAATATGTGATAGTCATTCATAATTACACGTTTTGTCTCATTATCCGTTATTTTTTTTACTCCCCTTATTATACAAACTCGAGGACCGGTCCATTCAGGGTAATTATTTATAGCTTTCCCTAAGTTTTTTATATATATCTCATATTTTTCTTCTTTAATAATAAATAAGCAATCGACGTTAAGTTTCTTACAAAAGGTAGCCAATTCCCTCGCAAAGGCACGTCGTGCGCATTGTAATTGGGATATTGGTTTTACCATTATTAGTTTCAAATCAGGTATGTAAACTAAATGATCAGACTTCTCAGCTGCACTATTCTCATACATACTACAATCACTTTCATTCATAAATCGACACTCTATATAATCCTTCGGTGGTTTGAGGACTTCCACAATCCGAGGTTGATCAGGCCCGGAATTCGTCACCTTGTCCCCAACCATTGGAGGATTATCTGAATTATTCAAGTTACTATTCATACGTCTCGCTTGTGCTCTCGTCATCACATTCATAATGTTTTCATTCATAGTTTTTAATTCGTCACTAGTTATTCTAATTCGGGATAACGCATCAGCAACAGCGTTATCGCATCCCCTTACGTATTGTATCTCGTAGTTGTACTCTTCCAATTGCAGTCTAAATTTCATTAAACGACTGGATGGGTTTGCCATATTAAACAAGTAAACTAAGGGTTTGTGGTCAGTTTCAATAATAAATGTACGTCCATACAAATAAGGGCGAAAGTACTTGCAAGACCACACGATAGATAATAATTATTTTTCTATAGTCGGGTATTTACTTTCGGCTTTATTCAACGTCCTACTGGTGTAAGCGATAGGCAGTCTGTCTTTGTTACATAATACGGCGCCTAGAGCGTAACCCGAAGCGTCTGTTTTCAATACAAATGTGTTTTGATCATCAAAATTTGGATACTGTAATATTGGTGGATTTACTAAAAGATTTTTTATAGTTTGAAATGATTTATTACAATTTTCATTCCATTCAAATTGTACATTTTTACGACACAAAGCGTTTAGTGGTAAACAAATTTGTGCAAAACTAGGCATGAATTTCCGGTAATAATTCACAAATGCGACAAACCTTTTTACTTCATCTGAATTTTGAGGTACGGGATATTTCATTAGTGTTTCAATTTTCGCTGGATCCGGTTGTATTCCATTTCCCGAAACCACGTGTCCTAAATAAACTATCTCTTTTTTTAGAAATTCGCATTTCAGTGGATTGAGTTTTAAATTGACTTTTCTGAGTCGTGACAAAATACTAATAAGGTTCTTATTGTGAATATCCAAATTTCGACCGAAACAAATCAAATCATCTTGGTATGTTAGGCATTTATCATAATTTAAGCCAGACATCGCTATCGTCATCGCACGAGCGAAGCAATTAGGGCTAGTTTTCAGTCCCATGGGTAATCTCTTTAACTGGTAGTGCCCGGACGGAGTCGTGAATGCTGTATATTTTCTGCTATCCTTGTTTAAAGATAATTGATAAAAACTTTGACCCATATCTAGATGTGTATAATAAACACTGCCTGACAAATTATCCAATATTTCTGTTATATTTGGAAGTGGAAACTTATCATCCAAAATACATTCATTAACTTTCCTAAAATCGATTACAAGTCTCCACTTTTGGTGTCTAGAACTGTCTACCTTTTTTGGAACGAGCAATACAGGGCTGGACCATTCGCTTCGCGATGGCTCTATGATATCCTCTTTCAACATTTTTGTGATTTGAGATTCTACCTCGGTGCGTTGCAAATATGGTAAGCGGTAAGGCTTTACATACACAGGGTTGACATGTGGCTTTAACTGTATTAATTGCTCATTTAATTTGCTGATATTCAGACTGTCTCCTGGCAAACAAAACACCGTCATTATATCTTCGCACAAATATTTTGAATAGAAGTGCCTTTCTTCACTGTTTCAAATGACTCAAATTCAACAGAAGTTAAGTTAATGTTTTTACCCGTTGCGCGGTAATCATTGTCATTAGCGTCGAAATTGCAAACGCGGTATAGTTGCATAATAAGTCGTACTTCAGGCCTAAAATACGCTTAACAAACATCATCTTCACGCGATATTTTAAAATCTTCTATAGGCAATACCATCTTTTGCAGGTGAACTCACACCTGCATGACTAGATATACGACCATTCACATACCGCTCTCCCTTTCCTCCCCTTTGAAAATATTACACAACGGTCTATGTAACAGTACGTTTCCAAATTTAAAATATTTAAGTTCACATCGCGAATCTATTTTAGGATAAGTATTTTTCGTAGTACTTGACAAAATTAGTGGCAACCGTAACTCATTTTGCATATGTCTGTAAACATATAAAACGTCTTTTTGTAAGTCAATGTGACAATTATATTTTTTCAAAAAGTCTAAACCTAATATACCTGCATTTTTACATGGTAAGTTCTTGATAACATGAAACTTGTGTTGAAATTCTTTTCCTTTTATGGATAAGTTTAAACAAACATATCCCTCTGTTTTGATCTTACCTCCAATGCCATTTACAGATGTGTTTTGTTTTATTATTGGAATGTTTAATTGTATGACTAATTCTTATTTTATTGCGGATAAGGATGCGCCGGTGTCTACTAACCAACCATATTTGTGTTTGTTAAGAAATAACGTTATGGAGTTGCTTTGATTACAAGCAAATAATAAATTAGGATCGAAAAAACTCTAGGCTGTTCGAATTGTCTAAACCAGCGTTACCTGAACTGTCATTGTTCTCATAGACCATGTGAACACCTCTTTCATTCCTATTTGAATGTGTATACATTCCTCTTGAATGTGTATACCTACCTCTGTATCCTCGTGTCTGATATCGCGTTCCACAACCTGGTGGTCTGGATGACCTCCACGTGACTGCAGACTGCGTAGGGCGGGAAAACATTGGGCGGTCGTCGTTTACGTGCGGTTGACGACTCCGATGATCATATCTCCTAGGGTAGAAACACCTGCTACTACCCCTATTGCTATTACTCCTACCTCTGAAACTCGCGAACATCGAGTTCTCCGACTCGGACTTGAAATTCGATAACTCTTCATCCTTAGCAGCGCGAATGACATCTTTAAGAGCATTGTAATTACGAGCCGTCAATATAGTGTTCAAAGTTCGGTTTCTCAAACCGTCAGTGAATCGCTTTATGGCTAACTTTTCGTTAATTGGTTGCAATATCTTATGTGCGTCCGCGTTACCGTCGGACTGAGATATCGTAAGATCTACGAATAACTCCTCTATCTTTTTACCGTACTCTTCGAGAGTTAAAGAACCTTGAGTAATACGCATTAACGCACTGTGGATACTATTGGAGGACTGTTTTGTTAAAAGATGCTTTTTCATATCATTTATCAATAGAGTACATGACTCATACGTGTCTGATAGGCGCATTTTGGCGCTCCCATTCAACCTACTTTTCAAAACAAATCGAATAAGTAAGGATTGGCCATCTGCATTTATAAGTGAACTGTACAGCTCTGTGGCGTCGATTAACTGCTTGGTGATTTCCTCTTCACCATTCATTGCTGGCAGCAATGAAACTGCAGTTTTAAGGTCAAATTTGTCCATGGTTTCCTCTATTTCGGTACTTCCTTCGCAATATTGGTGTACTCTACTGTGTAACTTCTCGGTATTTAGGCAAAGTGTCTGTATAATCTCAAAATCTTTACTTTTTATACCCTTATCTGCTAGTAATACATTTGTATGACTCTTAAACTCTTCGTACAATTTATCTACCTGACAACACTTTTCTAAAATTACAGTCTCAGTACGCCTACTCCTTCCTAGCTTTCTTAAATTTTCCTGAATATTTTTTATAGCTGTGTATATTTCAATTATCCTATCCATCACATATCATTAAATAATGGCATTATCATTTTAGTGCTTACATAATACAGAGTTACAACATGTTTACATAATTAAGAATAACGAAATAGTGAAAAAAAAAAGGAGTATATCACCACTTGTCTTCACTCTTCTAAACAGATGCCACTTTGACGGCGGCTTCGTTCCCAGCGATGCGTCTAAGCTGGACTGAGTTCATCTCCCGGTGGATCCAGTTGCGGTGACATTTTTTGTACAGCTTGTAGATGATAGTTAGTATCACAACAAAGACAATGCTTAGGATAACGGTCTGCACGATATTATTGTAGCTCATATGGCTTGCTACGTCTTTCAGGGGAGCATTGTTATCTCCATTAGCGGCATTTTGAGCCACGATGACCTCTTCCTTGGAATAAGTCTTGCCCATGCTTGCGGTTTAGGTAAAAGTCTTTGGTGGATGGAACAAAAATCAACAGTTTGTTTTCACTTCACATAATATTATTGAGTTCCAAATTAAAATAACACCGACAGTGCCAATAACGTGCGCGCGCGACTCGACAGAGTTCCTTAGGCAGGGTCGCCATATAGGGTCTGGAGTAAGTAAACACACGGATAGGTAAGATTACATGTTTATTGGTTGACGCGTAGTCTAATAATGATTCAAGTAACATACAAGTAATGGCTTATATCTATGGTTAAGCATAAAGAGTAAATCGGTACTTATAGCTATGAGCATACTACACCACACGCCCATTGGAAAAAAAAAATAAAAAAATAATCAATGAATTACATAAATTGTTTTTTTTTTTAATCACGATACAATTTTGTCCTATTTTTATGGACTGCTAATTCTTTATTTTTATATAATATTACGACATTCGGACCTTCATCTCTTACAACAATGAAAGGTCCTAAATACAAGTTATCTAGTTTACTAGTCATACATTCATTCTTTAATAATAACTTATCCCCTTTTTGATAAATAGTAGGGTTTATATAGCGGTCATAATATAATTTTCTTATCTCTTTATTATTACATAATATATTTCTTGCTTCCATCTGTGATCTCTGTAATCTATACTTAAGCTCAAATCGATAATCATTGAAATTATACACTGGGTCTATTGTTGTTGACAGATTTGTCGGTAAATTACACTGTTTGCCAAATACAAGTTCGTAAGGTGTAAAAGTAGTTTCGCTATGAACTGTAGAGTTATACGAAAAACACCAATAGGGTAACCATGTACTCCAATTACTTGCCTGACTGCTAGTTTGTATCCGTAGATAAGCATTTAGGTGTTTATGATTATTTTCTAACCCTCCTATAGTTTGGTGGTGGTATGAAGTTGAAGTAAGTTGTTTTATTTGTAGTAATTTACAAACTTCCTGCATTGTTGAAGAAATAAATTCAGTACCTCTGTCGGTAAGTATCTGTTTCGGCACACCATACCGAAGAATGAAATTTGATACGAAAGCTTTGGCTACACTCACGGTGTCTTTGGAATAGAGTGGATACGCCTCTGTATATTTTGAAAGATCACACTGGATGGTTAAAATATAGCTATAACCTAAATTATCCTTTACTAAGGGACCTACAATGTCCAAAAAAACTTTTTCAAAAGCTGATGTCGCTGTGTCAGTAACAGTCATCGGCTGTTTAGTGGGTTTCATGTGTTTCTGCCTTTGGCATTGATCACATTTTTTGACAAATTCGGTTATATCCGTCTCCAGTCCTGGCCAGAAAAACCGTTGACGAATATTGCTTATCATTCGCCGAATACCAGCATGTCCACTGGTAGGCAATATGTGATAGTCATTCATAATTACACGTTTTGTCTCATTATCCGTTATTTTTTTTACTCCCCTTATTATACAAACTCGAGGACCGGTCCATTCAGGGTAATTATTTATAGCTTTCCCTAAGTTTTTTATATATATCTCATATTTTTCTTCTTTAATTATAAATAAGCAATCGACGTTAAGTTTCTTACAAAAGGTAGCCAATTCCCTCGCAAAGGCACGTCGTGCGCATTGTAATTGGGATATTGATTTTACCATTATTAGTTTCAAATTAGGTATGTAAACTAAATGATCAGACTTCTCAGCTGCACTATTCTCATACATACTACAATCACTTTCATTCATAAATCGACACTCTATATAATCCTTCGGTGGTTTGAGGACTTCCACAATCCGAGGTTGATCAGGCCCGGAATTCGTCACCTTGTCCCCAACCATTGGAGGATTATCTGAATTATTCAAGTTACTATTCATACGTCTCGCTTGTGCTCTCGTCATCACATTCATAATGTTTTCATTCATAGTTTT
>SJJU01001241.1:0-45870 GCA_012932125.1 Conopomorpha cramerella | reverse complement strand
TTTATTAGTATTGGGAATTATATTTATAGAGGAAAGGAAGGTTTTATGTGTTAATAATAATAAACATAAATATATACAGCTTTGATAATAATAATTTATATATACATATATATTTCTTTTTTTAGACTTTTATTTAGTTTTTATTTAGTTGACGACAGTAAAAATATGTTCTGTGGAATTGTAATCTAACGAAAGGAGCCAGTTACGCAATTTCGACTTTATTTCTAGCTGTGTGGAGTTCTTCACCTTGCATGCTTCTTCAGCTTTGTTATACAGCAGTGGTAATAAGAACCAACTGTGTCCTTTGAGAACGCAGTTTTTGTTCTGGGTAGAGGAGCACGGAAAAGGCGCTTATACCGAAGGTCTTTGTACGTCTTAGTTTTCACGAATATAGCATGGAAACGCATCACACTTCGCATAATATATAATTTCCGTACGCTAAGTACTTTACACTCTGAATAGAGTAAATCAGTTGAGTGTCTGATTCGTTTTTTTAGCATGGTTTTCAGGACGGCCCGCTGTGACCTTTCCACCTTGATTATAATACTTTTTGCAGCCCCACCCCAGACAGTAAGACAGTACAGAAGCAGCGACTGGCAGATGGAGATTTAAATTTTGAAAAGGAGATTCCGTTCGATACAGTATCTAAGTCATCATCATCATCATCAGCCCATACTTGTCCACTGCTGGACATAGGCCTCTCCAATTGCACGCCACTGTGATCTGTTTTCGGGCTCTCGCATCCAGCTTCTGCCAGCCATCTTGCGTATATCATCAGTCCACCTTGCCTGAGGGCGTCCTACACTCCGTTTGCCGAGACCCGGTCTCCACTCGAGAACTCGTTTTCCCCAACGGTCATCGGTTCTACGGCAAATATGGCCGGCCCACTGCCACTTCAGCTTGCTAAAGCGATGAGCTATGTCGATGACTTTGGTTCTCTGTCGGATCACTTCATTTCTGATTCGATCCTTCAGAGAAACGCCGAGCATAGCCCTTTCCATAGCACGCTGTGCGACTTTGAGCTTGTGGGGCAGCCGTGCCGTCAGTGTCCACGTCTCAGCTCCGTATGTCATTACAGGTAGGACACACTGATTGAAGACCTTTGTCTTCAGGCATTGTGGGATCGCTGATGTTAAGACTCGACGTAACTTCCCAAATGCTGCCCAACCCAGCTGAATTCTTCTGTTTACCTCGTCCTCGAGGTTGTTTCTACCCAACTGCAATGTCTGCCCAAGGTATACATATTTTTGAACAACTTCGAGAACGGTGCCGTGTACTGAAATTCGGTTCCGGGTGAGAACATGTTTCATTTGAACTAGACCCTCCTCCGCTCTTGGTATCAAGATTCATTTCACAGTTGGCATATACAATTAGAGAAGAAGTTCTAGTGCTGTGGTCATTCAACATCAGTTGAAGGTCCTGCAGCGTTTCTGCCATGATGACAATGTCGTCTGCAAATCGCAAGTGAGAGATGTGTTCGCCATTGATGTTGATGCCACGTCCTTTCCAATGCAGCGTCTTGAACATATCTTCCATTGCATTTGTGAACAATTCGGGTAATAACATCCCCTTGTCTCAATCCTCGATGCAATGGTATGGGACGTGTCTGCTGATTTTATACTTGGACGGACATGATGGCAGCCTCGTAGAGGCATCTTATCACTTGGATGTATCGCCAGTCAACTTGGCAACGCTGCAGAGATTCCAGAACGGACCAGATCTCAACCGAGTCAAAGGCCTTCTCATAGTCCACGAATGCTAGACCCAGGGGCAGGTTATACTCTTCAGTTTTCTCTATGATCTGCCGCACTGTGTGGATGTGGTCTATGGTGCCATAACCGCTCCGAAATTCAGTCTGCTCCGGAGGTTGAAATTCGTCGAGTCTTCGCGCAAGACGGTTTGTGATCACTCTTGAGAACAGCTTGTAGACGTGGCTTAGAAGAGAAATGGGTCGATAGTTTTTCAACAGGGTTTTGTCTCCCTTTTTGAAGAACAGGACGACCACACTTCTACTCCACGCCTCCGGAGTTCTTCCTTCGAACAGGACAGCGTTAAAAAGCTTTTGGAGCTCCCTCAATATCGGTTTGCCTCCAGCCTTTAATAGTTCTGTTGTAACGCCATCTTCTCCTGGAGCTTTTCCGTTTTTGAGCTGTCTAAGAGCGATCTAAATTTCGCCAGTACTGACTTCTGGCAGGTCTTCGGTGGAGTGGCGTGTCAATGTGGCTCTAGAGTCCCCATTTTCGGGGTCAGGGCGAGATGCATGCGATGCGTATAACTGGCCATAGAAGTCTTCAACCTCCGAAAGGACCGACGGCTTCGAAGTGACGACTTCTCCACTTGCTGTGGTCAATTTCGCAAGGTGGCTTCTTCCAAGAGATTGTACGAACAATTTTGACCCCCGATTCTGCTCAATCGCTCTTTCTGTTGAAAGAGTATTGTAGCGTCGGAGGTCGTGCCGCACGTGCTTACTAATCTCTTGGTTTAGAGCCCGCCTTGCGGTCGAAGTGACGGGCGGATTTTCACGTCGTTCTTTCATCAGCCGTAAAGTCTCCCCGGAAAGCTTTGACTTACTGCCCTTACGCTGCATTTCACAAAATCTCGTACCCTCTTCCCTGAGGACCCGAGTCACATTTTCGAGGTTCTTGTTCACGTCTGCTGTGGTTTCCCCGGCAACGAATCGGTTCTCCAAACTTAGCTGGAAAGCTTCGGATCCCATTATAGTTTGGAGCATGGTTGGTTGGAGCCTGGCTTTCATCAGACGGACACGTTCAGCCTTAAGGTTGATATTCAGAGAGCCTCTGACTAGTCGGTGATCGCTACCGGTATTAAACCTGTTGATCAGAGACGTCTCTGAATATGTGCTTTTTTTCTCATGATGAAATCGATCTCATTTTTGGTCATAGTATCGGGGCTTTGCCAGGTCCACTTCCTTTGGGGCTTTTTCTTAAACCACTATGATTCCTTGCTCCAAATCCATGGGATCCTACTGCCGATTCATTGCAATTCTGTACTCCCACTTTAGCGTTAAGGTCCCCCATTACAACGCTGTAATGTGTCTTAGTAGTGGAGTGGAGGGCCTTCGATATATCATCGAACAGGCCCTCCACCTCATCGTCCGAGTGTGTCGAGGTCGGTGCATACACTTGTACTACTTTCAGGCTATACCTCTCGGTAAGTTTTATGACAATGTATGCTACCCTGTTTGACACACTAGACACTTCCACAACGCTGTTACACAAGGACTTATTCACAAGAAACCCAACACCGCCTTGGGATTGTTGGTCTCCCTCGCGGAAGTACATCAGGTGGCCCGATTTGAGGGTAATGGTGTCCTCTCCCTCTCTTCGGACTTCGCTTAGCCCCAATATGTGCCACCTAATTTTCCCAAGTTCCACCTCGAGTTGTGCCAGATGCGAGTCAAGCCGTAGCGTGCGTCCGTTGTACGTCGCCAGGGCCAGGGTCCTCTGGAGGATTCCCTCGGTCGTCTCTTACGACCCCCATAGCGGGAGAAGTTTGGCTGGGGTGGTGACACATGTATTCTATTCGCCGTCACCACACTATCGAAGTATTCGCAAAATATATTGATGATTTTCCGTACTTTGCTAGCCACATTGCTTATGTGTTCCTTAAAACACAAACTATCGTCCAGCACTACTCCTAAGTATTTTAAGGATTTTGTTCTTTCAAGTAGCGGACAGGAGCAGGAGAATTCAGAGCAAGCAGAACGACATATCCTTAGGGTTAAAGATTTTGGCGGGAACGAGGCAGCAGTTTTTCCAAAAGCGATGTATTTTGTTTTGTCTGTATTAAGCGATAACAGGTTTCGATCCAGCCAGATTCGACTCTTATATATCGGTCTACAGCATTTCTGCGCACGGGTTAAACATAACTTATTTTTATTGCTTTTATATCTAGAAATGAGAATCAGGACAAAAAATAGTTCTGAATTTGCTTGTATTAGTAAAAATTGCGAAAATCAAAATGAATGAAAATACATTCAAATAAATACACCTCACGCCTTTTAATCCCAAACCGAGGTAGGCACTTGCTTAGTAAGCAAATGCCCACGGTTCACCAGGCGTATTTAACCCAACGTGACAGGGGGTGAGCCGTTAGAGGGTCATCGTATAGAAACCATTCTAACGTCCATTAATGGTTTATTTTTACAATAGAAGTTTTAAAAGAGTGTAACAATGTTTAAAAATGAACTGTTTTACTTTTTCTTTCATGTTCAGTAGAAGTTTCTCTTATTAAACCCCAAATATAATCTCCCATCATGCTTTCAGTATACTGGCCTTGGTAGCGTCAAATTCCATTATGTCTTGATGGAAGCGTTCCCCTTGTTCTTCCGAATAAGCTCCCATATTATCTTTAATACTATCTAAATTAGAATGTAACAGATGCTTTTTTACAAACATTCTACATCCGATGGTGGCAAAATTCGTATTCATATCAGTCATTAGCTCTTCATAATTTTCTGCTCTACTGTTACCAAAAAAACCACGAAACTGTTACTAATACTTACTACTGCATTAAAACTGTTCCAGGCTTTTGTCTCTCCATTACTAAGTAACTCGGGGAAATTGTCACAATTCATATATTTTTTTTATTTGTGGACCTACAAAGATTTTTTTTTACTTTGTATACAGCGGAAAAAATATGTAACGCGTTATTTCTCCGTAACTGCCAAACACATATAGGTACACAACAAGCAGCGCAAGAAACACTACTATACGCCCTCTCTTTCCTCTCATCCTCTCTTTTTACACCAATAGAGCGCAAAGACGGGAATTATTGGGGCGCGAAAATCTAAAATGGTTAAATCGCTACATCTTTTTAAAAAGCAAATATTTTCGATTTGTAATTACTTTTTAATATATATGTGCTTATATAATGGTAATTGCATAAGTAATACATACACATGCGCTAAAAAAAATGTGGATTTGATTATAATATGCATGTCTCATTACCACCATACTAATTACTGCGTGTCTTATTACCACCACGCTTTGCCGCGTTAAATAAGTTCACCATGCGTTGTGCACATTTATAGCTACACATAACAAAAGCATTCCATTTAAGGTGACCAATAATAAGTCCCTGTGGTCACCTCCAACTTCTTCACAGAGGAATCTCGTTCGCACCATGATCAGAGAGAAGGACGGATATGAATATTCCTTCAATATTCAAGCTCGGTGTACCTCCATTAATTACTTAAAAAATTTTCACTTATTCCAGTCATTTCATTTCTGCAAAAATATACTTGAACACCTTTTCATGTAGAGATGCTCAGTTGATAGAAAGCACCAGTGACGATTGGTTGATCAGGCCATACGTCCAAAGAAACTTTACCGACTGAAGCACACTCGAACCCTTTCTTGTCACAAAAGGACATCTTAAAATCATACCAAAACCTGACAAAACCGAAAATAAATTACTACCATACATTTCTCTTTCAAATCAACGTAAAAAAAATCTCACATCACATAATCTGGTCCACATATCTAGTTAACTGCTTCTTCAAAGAAATGTTTTGTATTCGAATTCGAATTCCATTACAATAATCAACCATGCCCTGTAAGGACACGAATGCAGGAACCTTAAATCAATTTTACAATAACAATATAGGTATTCTATTACATAGCCAAATATGTCGTCTCGTTTCGTGCGCCTATGCGAATGCACAAATGTGTAGATCAGCGAATTTCGAGTTAACACGAGGTTTTTCATGTGTGGCCTAACTATACCTTGGAAAGTACAAAAATAACGACGAATACAAAGAAAAGATACATTTAGTACAGAAAATAATTTTTCAATAGAATTTATACTGAATTTTATTTCAATTGTTACTAATATTTGAACGAATAAATCATGTAATTGTAAAAAAATCATGAACTGCGAGTTAACAAAGTTACGCACCGGTTTCGTCAAAACTATAACCATTTTAATAATTTAAATGAATAATTAATAAACATTTTTAATAATTCTCTTAACTTATCATTTATTTTTGTTTATACATTATATTATTATTTTTTTAATCATTAACCTTATTATTAAGTTCATAAGGAATATTTTTAAATAGTTTAAAAATGTCTTTTTCACAGTTTATCACATTTCACTAACTTTTCAATGTTCTTTCACTTGAATTTCATTTCAAAATCAAAACAATAGTCCCGCGTCTGTCATCAGGCACCGCCGCATGGCGCCCACTGGCCATGTGATGCACACATCGTCTTTTACTGACGCCTAGAGCTGTGGCTCTAGTATGGAGGCTAAAATAGTTTCCCACGTGTCTTAGAACGACGCAGTGCAAGGGTGGCACCGGGGCGGTTTTGGAGGTTTCAGAGTCAGCCGATATGCACCGCCGCCGATGGCCCCTGGAGGGGTTTTAGTCGGTGTGCGTCCGAAATAACCCAGTCACTCCTCTGAGCGGCTGAGGATATGCATAACGGATTAAACCTTCGAAAAAAAAGTTAGAGAGTGTGATGTGTTGCGCTAGGCGTCAATAAAAGACGGAGGTTCGGCCTAGACCAAAGGTTTATTATATGATAACTTACGTGCTAAATATGCTTATGCTACAAAGTATATGTTTATACTACAGCACAAGAGTTAAGTAATTGTGATCTCGAAAAGCACTGAAAAATCATAAATCAACAACTTTATCAACCATGGCGTTCACTTAATAAACTGTATTTGGTAGAAACTACGCCGAATTATACCCACTGAGACAATTATTTGGGAGCACGAAATTCATGGAAAACCCTTATTTGACATAATAGGGTAGAAAATACATACATTCATACATACATACACTTCACACCTGTCTCCCAGAGGCAGAGACTACAGATCTCCATTTGTCACGGTCCTTTTTTTTTATCGTGGGGAAATCCGTTATGGATACCCCACCGCTGGCGGGGACAACGGCGGGGTTATGTGGAACTCGCACCCACTAAAACCCCACGGTGACCACTCGCGCGTTACTGCCGGGGACGACCTTAGCCACTACATCAATGGCGGCCCCAGCCACGCTAGGCCCTTACGGACCATCTCCGGCAATCGCGGCGGTACCAGGGTCACCGCGGTACCGCCATCGTCCTCGGGGACCGTAATTTAAGCGCACGTGTCCCCGCCCGTAAGCTACAGCCCCCACGCCCTTTCAGTCGCCTCTTACGACAGGCAAGGGATAACCTCAGACCTATTCTTATGCTCGGAACTGTTCTTATGCCTGACATACCCCTTTCGCTTCATCTACATTCATACATCTTTTCATACATGACCTCCGGTTTCGAGTACTTTTAACGCCACCTTCCGCCAGGATCACCAATCTGGTCAATGTATGTCCTTCTGGGGCGACCTCTACTCACCCGGCCCATTACATCACCCATATAAATCTCTTTCGTCAATCGACTTTCATCCATTCTCTCCATATGCCCAAACCACCGGAGCATGCCCTTTTCAATCTTAGTTAGTCACTACATCTTCGTTCACACCACAATTTTCTCTTATCACACTATTCCTTATCCTGTCATTCAATGTCACGCCTTTCATGCTGCAATGACTGCATTTTTACGGCATGGTATAAAATACACTTACATTAGAAATGTAGTGAATAACTCACTCTACACAGTACACCTACACAGTATATAAAGCCACATTCATAATGCCAGATAATTTGGACAGAATAATTGAAAATAACTATATTTACCTACCTTTTAGTATGATTTGTGTTTATATCTATACTTATAATAAAACCGTTCAGGGTCCAAAAACCGTTTATTTATTTGCCGTTATAGAAGCCCAATTTCATATTTTTGGAAAAAATGTCTGTCTATTCAGCTTTATCAACCATTAATATTTTAGTGAATGATAACTATTTATCTAACATATATGTACCTATCTATATGTTAGATATTTTTGTACCTATTTTTTTTAAATATCCAAGTAAATTTCGCGCGGCCACCAGTACTATCGTACGCTAAAACTATTTAACAAAACAGTAAAACGAAGTCCTAAAACTTACATTCACCGAGAAGCTATTTTAAAAACTACCCGAGTTGCTATAGTTACGAAACAATCCAGATGGTAAGACAGCGGGAGTACGTGAGCCGAATACCGTATACTTGCCTCCTAGTGAGGGGAGAATGTTACTACAAACTACACTAAAATACCTTAAACAGTATGTATGAGATAATGGAGATGAAAACTCCTTAAAAGTCTTAACAATTATTATATAATAACAATTCTTAAAAGTCTCAAATTCTTAAAATATACAATAATATTGTAAATATATATTAAAGGATTCAAATCAAGCTATGTTTCTTATTAAAATATTGTCCATTGATTGTCATTACAAATCTGCATTTACTTCGCGTTTTATTTAACACCAACACATAAAATGGAAGAGGAGATTTCAAACACCGTCTTTCATTCCCTGTTGATGAATGAGTGTTTTGAAAATGTGTGCCGGCAACAATGGATACTTTCCTAAAAACCACTTTTACCCTTTTACAAATGGACAAATAAATTATCGTCCATCAAATGCGGTCACTTCATGCTGCTTTTGGGCATATATTTTTGTTAATAAAATTTTTGACCGCCGGAAGATTAAATTTGTTTTCACAATTTTGAATTCTGCTCTGATAATCATAAACTTCAAAATCACTTGTCTAATGTGTCTGATTTGTAAGACATTGGCGGTGAAAAGGTTCAAATATTTTAACAGGTTCTATAAAAAAACATCACCAAAACCATAAAACGTGCATGGATCCAGTAAAAAAAATTGTTCACAGTTAATCGTATCCTAATCCCCAAGATTTCCCCAACCCTACGAAACACGGGCCGTTGCGGTCCGCCCAATAGTTTAAGATAAAACGAGGTTATTGAATATTAAAGGCCACGAAAATGGAGCATTATGGCTTACTATAGTATCTGAATAGAAATCAGGCGGAAACTTTGAGGGCAATATTAGCTGGCTACATATATATCACAAAAGCGAATATTCCGTAGATGAGTAGAGCCAGAAAGTTGTGGGTGAGTAGAGCCAGAAAGTTATGGGGAAAAATATGTGATTGGTCGCTTGTAATAATTTTCAAACCTTAGTTTACGGGTTGGTACCGATAGAGTATATTACATTACTACTCGTTGGTAAATAAGAATGGACGGTTTCGGTGAGGTTCGGTAGGCAGAGGCATTCGCTAAAGCAATTAATGCCCACAGAGGTAAATTATATTACGATAATAATAGTAAAATGATAAATCTTAATAAATTAGTGATAATAGTCTTAAATGGTCCAAATCAGTTCACGCGGTATTAGTGTATTAGTACTAGCGGACTCGGCGTACTTCGTTCCGCCAAGTTATGTTTTAATTAGTCTGAAACACGTTTTATTAAGCAGACATCCAAGAATCCAAAAAATATGAAGCATTAGAAGCTCTCAATAATTCTCTCAGTGGTATACATATATACACGAGACAATATAAAATAAATCATATTGAGGGTGTTTTGCAAACTTATGCTGTTGTTTCACTCCTAAAGTCAGCTTTCAGAGCTGCTTGAAAAGTGAAGTCGTGTGTCATGTGTTCTACGCCACCGCCCGAGGAACGCCAACAGATGTACCAAATACTGGCATCAGAAGCTCACAAGGTGACTTTGAAAATACTTCTAATTTGAAACAGAGATTTTCTGCTCAGCTGCCATTTTTCGGGAGTTGTCGATGTACTGCGATAGAATTCATCGCTCGAAAGAAACGCCCCGAATTGGAGGCTCCACGAGATCCAAAGGTAAGTGCCCGACGTCTATATTATCAAAGTAGGCTGATTAGGCATATTCTCATCGACCTAAATATGCCCAAAGTCTCATTGTTAGCTGATTTTCTGCGCGAAGAAGCACGGAAAACTTCTTTGGCTTATATTAGTTATCTTCACATTACATATAAAAAAACCTGATTGTCAAATAAAAAAAAACTACGAGACGTACATGTATTCTTTCAACACGTACACATTGTACGTTGTACGTACACTAGATTCCATATTTCAGTTATAACTTTAGCACTCCCGGTTAAGCTGCATCCATCGACGAAACCGTAAAATTTAAAATTGTCAAATAAAAAAAAATACGATACGTACATGGATTCTTTCAACACGTACACATTGTACGTTGTACGTACACTAGATACCATATTTCAGTTATAACTTTAGCACTCCCGGTTGAGCTGCATCGATCGACTAAACCGTACAGGTTAATATTGTCAAATAAAAAAAACTACGAGACGTACATGGATTCTTTCAACACGTACACATTGTACGTTGTACGTACACTAGATTCCATATTTCAGTTATAACTTTAGCACTCCCGGTTGAGCTGCATCGATCGACTAAACCGTACAAGTTAATATTGTCAAATAAAAAAAAACTACGAGACGTACATGGATTCTTTCAACACGTACACTATCTGCCTTGTACGTACACTAGATTCCATATTTCAGTTATAACTTTAGCACTCCCGGTTGAGCTGCAGCGGGTGTCCCTGCTGGAGAGCATGCTCCACAGCAGAGCCACTTTCAATGTCGATTTTCTCGTAAACTAGGACACGTACAGTAATAATTGAACTACGTACATTATCTACGTTACACGTACACTATTTTGGTATATAATAGCCCGGCATTTGGTAGGGTGGCTCTGCTGAAGAGTATTACACGACCTAGAAGCTTCAAATTTGGAATATAAGTAGTGTTTGGTGTATGAATCAAGGAAAAACTAAAAAATCTAGAAAAGACCGTATTGACCGTTTTGCCCTGTTTTGACAATTTCATACAAAACCCGTCAACTCCCGTTCCCGTAGGAATTTCTCAAAATACAACCATAACTAAACTTTATATTTCCTAAGGTATGTATGTGCACGTTAGATTTCAAACTTCAAATTTACGCGATTTCTCATATATAAAAGTTTTCTGCTAACTCCCATTCCCGTGGGAATTTTGCAATATCGCGTTCCGAGTAAGCTATACGTTCTTTAAGGGTCCTGCGTACCAAATTTGTGCCATCTGTCTTACGTGGTTTATTTTATTTCATACAATTTTTTTTTATCACTAACTCCCGTTCCCATGGGAATTTTCCAATGGCCTGTTGCACCTAAGCTTTTAGAATACTAAGGTACCTGCATCTCAAATTTTAAGCGACTACCTTGAATGGTTTAGATTTTTCATACAAACGTTTTATCCCGTTAATTCCCGTTCCCGTGGGAATTTCGGGAATCCCTTTCTTAGTGCACCCCTACGGTACTTAAGCTACGTCCGTTCCAAATTTCAAGTCCCTACGTTTAGCCGTTTGGGCTGTGCGTTGATATGTCAGTCAGTCATTCAGTCAACTTTTCCTTTTATATATTTAGATAACCTGTAGTTCATTTCTGGAACCCGTATTCGTAGCCAAGGTCGTTTGACGGTTAGATCTTTCCGCCCGGGGATTCTTCGCACCCCCTGCTCCAGCACATGTTGATGAACCGTCATAACCAACAGCACTGGAGTTGCCGGGCACTAGGGGCCTCATATTATTGTCGTGGAGCATAAAGGAAAAGGTTTGGACAATTCGCCTATAACCTATCACGCTTGTCCGATGCGTGTTGATAGGTAAGCAGTAAACCATCTGACTTGGTCTGTTGGTGCCACCGTTGATGTGCAAGACATTCTTCCGCCGCCAGCCTCCATTAATATCCTGCTTTGATATTAACGTTAGCTTTTGCCGCATTCAAATGCGCCTGACAGATTTATAACCTGGGTTTGATTTTGGAGTAACCTTCTCCTAGACAAGTTGCGGACCAACGCTAAGGAGGCTTATCTCCCCCTACGGTCTACCCCCAAGAGTCCATAATCGGATTAATTTTGTCATTGTCATTTTATTGTTAGTACCTTTTTTGGCGGTACTGTTTAATCGTATAGTCATCGCTTCTGGTTAGAAAGAACAAAAACGTTACCGATGCATGATACCGCCTTGTAATTGTATGTATATCAAATACAATACGAATAAACCGAAAGTTTTTATGTCCAAGAAGCAACATTGTATAAATTATACATGATAAACACACTGTTAACTAGCAATACCACCCAGTTACTGCTTTGAATTCTATCCGTCTACTAATTCTAGCATAACTTGAACCATTTCTCATATTACTTATTATGATGTGGGGGCTCTCACACACGCCTATTCTTAATTCAGTGAATAGAAACTCGCTCAAGTAGCTATTAAAGCGAATTAATAACAGATGGGCGTTGACGAAAGCAAATCGACTGTCGCGACACTGCACTTACTATTGATGTAATCGATTGAATGATGCGTGAATTGAATCTACCAGTCAATCAATGGTAGGTCATACAATGTTGCGATATGCGCTGTGGTAGCCAAGTTGAAAGACAATTTAACCTTTTTTGAAAATTGCTCGATTGACTTTCAGATTTCTTTGTATATTTAGGCTCATTGCCCATGTAATTTTGAAGTTAAGACTGATCTAGAAATGGGTACGGTCAGCATTATTCTCGACATTACGATCAAGTGTATCACTTCATATAATTGTATTTCTGACTGTACACAATATAAAGCATTAACATATGATTAGTTTACACACTGCTTATTATCATTATATAAGGTTATTTTGCCAATATATCCATACCAGGGGGATTTGCCATTTACGCGAACCAAACGGTTTGCGTCCACTTTCATAGTGCGTACCGCCAGGATGTGGAACGACTTGCCGGAGTCTGTGTTTTCTGCGCAGTATAGTTTGAAGGTCTTCAAGTCGCGGGTGAATAGGTACCTACTGAACAAGTGTGCTCCATCGTAGACCACATCGCTGCTTAACATCAGGCAGGATGGTGGTCAAACGCATGTTCATAGTGATAAAAAAAAAAACATTATTAACGGTGTTTCTGCTATTATATGCATGTATTATACATATAAACCATCCTCAAGAATCACTCTATGTACTAAATAAAACTGTATTAAATCCCTTACGTTGTTTTAAGGATCTAAGCGTGCATTATATTGGTAGGTACACATTACACATCCACCAGCGTTTGGGGGGGCCCACATTTGTATATTATTATTACACTTGTATATTATTGGTTAATAAGAAATTATTTCTTATTACAGGGTGCTCAAATAACAAAGGAAACAGCACAACAATGTACACCAGACTCCAACAGAAACTTAATAGATTCACATATTGAAGATTGCAAACAGGCAATATCAGCGGATATACCCTGCATACGAACTGTGTACTATACAACCTTATCGAACTTGGATTTTGGACTAGAGGTAACCTAACTTCCTGAATTTAAGAGCATAAAAAGTTCTTTATATCGGCACAGAAGTCATAGTTTTCAAGAAGAAAATACCGTTTTTAATGATGTAAAATGCGTTGAAGTACCTAAATCGGAAAAAGTTTCTGCTAGCCAATTATGCTGAGAGCAACAGACGAATAATTTTGTTTTTTTCAATGGAACCCAGACAAAAGCTGACTACTATGCAAAACTTTTTTGGTGATGGTTGGTACCTTACCTTAAAAGTTGCCCACTTCTTTTCAACCAACATTTTACCACACATGGGGAGGCCACACATACCCAGGTGGGTAGCAGTGAAAACCACCGCGATACAGCCAATGGCATACGTAATAATGACCGATAGGAAAAAGTCTAATAATATTTATTTTATTGAGCTTAATTTAGTACCAAATTCCCAAATGGAATTCATTATCATTCACCACTGATTTTGAAACAGCTGCAATGTCAGCGTTACTAAGTGTTTTTCCTCAAATCGAACTGCATGGATGGTACTTTAATAAAGCGGTGTTGAAAAAAGGACGCGAATCAGGTACAATAAAAACAAAGTCTTGCCAAAGGCGCCACCTTAAGTGCTGTGCTTCCTTTGTTGCCTGTGAAGTTTTGTTTTATATCGCAGAAGAAAGTCCAAGTGACAGCCAAAGTAAAAAAAAATAGGAAATACATGTTTTTTAAGTGTCTGTATCCACGTCTAATCAACATCTGATGCAGTTTCGTTAAGCGCCATCGAAGTAATAATTTTGTAGAGGCATTGGATAATAAAGTGAATAAAGCTGTATCAAAGTCACATCCTTCAATTCTAAAATTGATCACAGTTTTATTGTAGTATCGGACGGACGTATAAAGGAAACAACCGTATTACTTAGATGACAGTTTAATACTGGATTGAGAATGGCAGCGCGCAAGCTTGCTCACAATGTGGGTAGGTACAAATAATGGTTGATACACAACACTCCTCCAACATTAATTAGAAGCCCTGACAACAAAAGAAACAGACAATTACTTAATATGCACAACATAACTTATTAAACATTTACTTATATGCAAAAATAGATTTAGTAGGTAGGTACAACACGCTCTCTCCACACTATTTCAAAATGTATAATTTATAATGGAAAAGTGTTATACAAATTATAAAATGTTACACTGAGATACATATTATGTTTACATAAATGAGTACAAAACAACAGAGTACAACAGAGTCGGCAATTCCAACTGTGCATATTTAGGTAGTAAGTTAGAACGAGTTAAAATAAAGAACTAGTTAGGTACATACTAAGTTTACTGTTATACCTATGTTATATTGTTTCAAGAGAGATAAAAAAAAAATATATACAACTTATCTAGGTACCTAATAACTTAGGAAGTACCGAGGAAAGCAATAAGGTTATAAGTATGAAAGCAGGTATGTAGCTTAAAATCCTGACGAACAATTCCATTTGTCATAAGGTTAACAATTACCAGGCGGACTAGTTAAAAGAATTTTGTGTAATAACTTTTTTTTTTCGTTTTTTTATTAAAATTGGTTCGTCGGTTTCCACGTCGCAGAGATCTGTTTGAATTGGGGTCGATTCCAATTGCTGACCTAAAGTACCTAACTGCGGGGACTCGGAGTTGTTGCCGATTTGGTACTGGACGACTCATCTTCAAATACCGTGCAATTGCGTATTTGATCAATGTGCCTAGTTCCTAATTCGTTATAATGAATAAATAGAACGGTATACATACGATTTCCTAGTAGGTCCACGATTTTACCCCTTTTCCAGACGGGTTTCCTGGCAGAGAACCATTTGGCCCACACAATGTCACCACTCTGGAATGACCGCGAATGCCTTCCTTGTATTACTGTCCCGCGTCCTGTCATTCAAAACAAGATCTAGTCTAGATCTTAGATTTCTACCGAACATTAACATGGCGGGAGTAGCACCGGTTGCGCAATCAATTGTGTTTCTATACTCGAACAAAAAATCCCAAAGTTTTTCTTCCATCTTCTGATCAGTTAACATGCCATGTTCGTTAATAATGCATACAATCATCTTTTTACAAGACTTGACCGAATTTTCGGCCTGACCGTTACTACTCGGGTGGTAAATAGGTGAGTTCAAGTAAGAAATACCATTCACACAACAAAATTTTTTTAAAGTTTCTGACGCGATTTTGCCATCATTATCGGATACTAACATACGAGGGATTCCAAATTTAGAAAATAAATATTTTAATTTCACAATAAGTGCATCCGTTGAAGTCCCGTTATTCATCTTCATACACTCTAACCATTTACTGTACGAGTCAATCACAACTAAATATGTTTTCTGATTTCATACACTATTCTTTGTACTATATTCTGTACGATTTATAGTAATTTTCTTGTATAAATATATCTGTAAACAAACATTCCATAACCATTTCATTTTACTTTGACGTATAACCATAACGAAAAAATTGGCGACTGAAGGGTCACCCTCTAAATCTGGTATATTTTTACTATGGCAGTATAGTATTATGTCATTTTGGATGGGGCTTAGGAGTACAATTTCATATTAGACTAGCTGTGCCCGCAACTCCGTCCGTGCGGAATAGTGTTTTCGGATAGCAGTTTTAATAATTAAGGCGAAATATTCTTCGGGAACCAAATTTAATTCTGGGATAAAAGTTAGCCTAAATGTTATTCCAGTGTATAAGGTATGTGGGTGCCATATTTCATCAAAATCTGTTCAGCCGTTTTGACGTAATTCGCGGACAAATAGACATACATTTTTTCCAAAAATATGAAATTCGGCTTTTGTAACCGCAAATTGATGTACTCCTCCGGTTTTTTTGTGAAAAGAATGAATGTACAGTTTTGGATCCTGAACAATTGCATTAAAATTATAGATATAGATTTCGTGTAAGGTAGAGTGACACAGTATGAAGTTGTTTAACTAAATTATCCGTTATTTTTACAATATTGGTTATCATGGAGATGAAGTACGAATTTGTGGAATGGAATAGGTACATGAAAAGGTACAGTCAAGGAATTCGCCACACACTGATACATACTTCACCAGACAATGGTCGGAGTTTCCTAAAAGAGAAGATACCGACACCGAGTATCTGTAGCCTCTCGGACCAACTGGGTGAATATATTTAGAATCTGTTTGTTAAATGAAAATTGGATAATTTGTTCAAAAGTTATGAGTTAAAAGTGAGGAAAAAAAGTCGACTCTATACAAATATCTTCAAGTGTTGTTTCATCCAATTCATTTAAGTGTTCTTCATTGTTTCTTTACATTTCTTTTCTTTCACTTTAGTTAAATTTTCGTTAGCTTTTCTAGTCGACACAATATCCATCGTCGAAAAAAAAATAATTTGATTGAAGTTTTGTGTCAGTACGATATTCGTACGTATTGTTTAGGCGTTGCGAGATTTCTTTCGCCTTTGAGCTATAAACTTACACTATGTATGTGTGGTGTGGGTACTTAGGTACATACACATACACACCAATACTATATACCACCAAAACATACATATATCGACACCTAATCGCCCAGGTAATAATAATTTTAGTACCAAGTAGTCGTTAAAGTGTAATTATTAACCCCCTTACCAATAAACGCGTTATTACTTATACAACGGTTATTACAGGTCTACTTGAACTGGTTAGTCCGTATTTGACATACAACTGAAAAGTTAAGTTGAGCTTTGTGTATCTTCGAAATAGCAATTGCGCCATTATTAGTAAGGTCCTAAGTGTATAATGTGATTTCATTAAAATGGAACATAAAACGGCTTGAATCTATGATAAATACCTACCTAGCTAACCATATTTTCATATCAATCTTATACTTAACTACTTACCTTATAGTAATTATTTAAAGTTTCTTTAGTTTTATGTTCTTCCAAATTTAATACTGCGATTGTATTATAAACTAGACAGGATACACGTAGTTTAGTAAATAATACGTGATTTTAGTAATAGTAAACATAACTCCGGAACGGGTGGACCGATTTCGCTAATTCTTTCTTTGTTGTGCTTATTAATGACAGCAGAAGGTTCTTATGAAAGAAAAAAAAATACATCCACTGCTGGGCACAGGCCACCCTGGATATTCATATTAATAGTTAAGACAGGACAACATCTGTCGAGTCCACTAGTTTCTTGTAAAGACTTGATTCCATGATTAACAAATACTTATATAACATACTAGCGACCCGCCCCGGCTTCGCACGGGTGTAATGTGTACCTACCTAATACTTATACTAAGTATACTACAGAATATCTTTATACACAACATTTAAAGTTTTTTTGCGCTATTTATAGGCACAGGCCGCCAGCGCCCGCCCGCGCCGGCGCTCACCTCCCGCTCCGACCCGTATCGCCGCATTTTAAACCTGTCATATCTTTGAAAATATACATTTAAATTACATACTGTAAAGGGCAATATGAATCTACATTAAATGCCCAACGTTTTTAAAGTACTTAATTGGATAAGGATTAATGGGGGATTGCTTAAAATCGCTTCCTAAATAAACCTTTAATTCTCGTAAAAATTTAAACATAAAAAATGGTTTTTGTGGGTTATCCCAAAAATATAGATACATGCCATCGCGGACTTTTTTGAAGACCTTGTCATGGTGAACAATATTGTAGTACATTATATTGATCTGTCTCGTAGGGTTCAGCCAGCGTTTGCAATGTAAGCGCAAAAATTGTGTTTCTTTACAATAACCTCAAAAATTATCAATGTTACTCAACAATATTATGCATGTATTATACATAAAAACCTTTCTCTTGAATCACTTTTGCTATTAAAAAAAACCGCATCAAAATCCGTTCAGTAGTTTTAAAGAAGAAGACAAACAAACAGACAGACAGCGGAAAGCCACTTTGTTTTATACTATGTATTGATTCATAGGTGTGTTTTGATATTTGTTTAATAAAACAAGTTAATAACCGATGCATCTTTTTATTTGCTTGCTTATACATGGCGGACATCGTACAACTGTAATAAAGCGTTCACATTGTCCCCCGTGCCTAGGGGACAAAGAAATATAAACACACCTATCAAGGGCACCGGGATAAGGTGTATATTTTGTTCTATTGATAACAAATTGTGTTACCTTTTTACTAACTGTATGAAGCTTTTTCTTGATATAGTTACCACTCTCCGCAAGAACATCGTCAAAATATAGTGCTACTTTTACCGCGAACATGAGCAAAAGTGCAACATAAAGCTTGTCACATTGCCATGAAGCCGAGGCAGTATCCTTAAAACTTTTAGCCTAACTGTGAAATTAACTTTCCTTCAGGAAATATACCTCTATACTAAATGAACAATACTCTTAAGGTTATGATGCCCGGTGATACAATATTATGCGTAAAAAACATCTTATCTACTTATTACATACACCCACGTATCACGCATTGGTGTAAATGACTAACTGCAGTCATTTCCGTCGTACGTTACGGCGTGAAGTACGTATCTATTGAAATAAATTTGGCTGTTACCAATTAAATACTAGGAAAGGATATTCCCTTTGTTCCCAATATACCAGATTCCCAAAATACCAGATGACCACTATACCAGATTCCTTATTAACCAGATTACCACCATACCAGATATTGTACTGGCAAATACAAAAGATAAGTGCATAGAATTAGATAGTAGTGGGTCATAATCTTTATTTAGTATTACAGAAGCGAAAGCAAGTATCAAGGAATAGCTACAGATAAGGTAGAAAGTAGATATATCATTCAAAGTATTTCTAAAAAAGGAAGCTTATTTTCAAAACACTAAAATAGAAAAAAGCTACCATGTGTGGACAAGAAGCGAACAGGAAAAGATGTAATAAAGGACAGCAAAATAAACGGAATCATATCAGATTGCTAGCAAAACTTGGTAACTGTTAAGGTATGTTATCAAATATAATTTTTTGGGCTGTCCGGACTAAGACTTGATGAGAGCGTCTGTGGTCCAGTTGGTTGGATACTTGACTTATAACCGGGAGGTCGCGGGATCGACTCCGGCTACTGGACGTGTACCAAGAACTCATTTTCAGAGCCTATGTACACAACGCAACACTCGTACGGTGAAGGACAACATCGTGATGAAACCCGCATACCACAAGGTGTGTGAACCCTATAACGGCGATGGGCTCACCCCCTGTCACGTTGGGTTAAATACGCTTGGTGAACCGTGGGTACGTGCTTAGCAAGTGCTACCCCACATTGGGATTAAAAGGCGTGAAGTGTACATAATTTCTGCAGCTCCTGTTCCTCAAATAACTTTTTCATTGCATTCGTAAATGTCCTTGATGCAAAGGTACGCTTTTTCTCTAAAATTTCCACTACGGTCGCCACTATGTGGAAAACGGCCACTATATACAAACCAAGCAGCAGCCGTAGTTGTGTCTCCAATCGCTATATTGCCTTAAAATTAATAAAAAACTTAAATAATCAAACAAAGTGACTTCATTTCGGGGTTTTAAATAATCAAACAAAGTGACTTCATTTCGTGTTTTTATTGACAACAACCTTAACTTGACAATCATTTCTGACATTAATTTATGTTAAGAACAAAACATACAAAGAGTTCCAACAACATCAACAACTTGTTTTACCTTTTTATATATACGGTGGAAAGTATTTTTCAGGGACATGGCCACCACCACCCAAGCCCCACCTGCCTCTCGGCGTACAGGCCATTCTCTGGTGACGTGCGCGTATACTTGAAACATACACACATAAAGTAGTATTATATGAAGAAAATACCATAGTTCGTTGCAATTTCCATTAGTTACAAACGCGAGTGAGCTAGTGATTATTGATAATCACATCACACCCTGGCGCGTCTAAAAGCCACCTACGAGGTCGACCATAAAAAACTTTGACCCGTAGCGTTTTTAAAAATAAAAATCAGCTGTGGAAACCTTTGCTACTGCACATCGCCGCTATACGCTGCATTTTTAAACTGGCTCGTATCAGTAAGTAAAAGCAAACAACGGCGGTGGCGGGGACGCCACGTGCACCGCATAATGTGTGCAACCGGTCTTAGTGACAAATAATTCTGTCCGTAGACAATGTTACTCGTATTAAAACCAGTGACTTAAAACATGTGCTAAAAGCCGAATGGTCGCTATAAAACAGAAGTTAGTACTTTACAGGTATTTGGGGTGCTCAAAGGGGCTTTGGAGTTCTCGCTCCATGAGGGATCTTCAAGACTCCAAGAGGTTTTCTAGATCCTCAATAGGTCTCGCATTTTATGATGTTAACTTATTACATATTACGTAGTTCTTCCGAATGATTATTCTGTGCCCGTGCGAATTTCGGGATAAAATATAGCCGATGTTACTCAGTCATAATCTAGTTCTCTAACGGTAAAAAAAAACAATTTTTCGCTACATATACTTGGTACAAAAAAATTAACTTTACTTGTGTATAACATCTGATTCTTTTTATTTGAAAAATGGTGCTCCCCGTTTGATACTATTTTGTTACATATATTTTAAATTTGGCTCCTTTTTTATGTATCCATAGACGACGTCAAGTTTTGTCTATTGTTAAGTTATATGTTCTATGCTCTCTCTTCTTTGTAATACGCATCCGTGTACTCACGTTGTAAATCGTCAAGCTTTGAATATACAGTGAAATATCTTTCAAATCCTCGTTTCATTCATCACATTTAAATTCAGTTCCGACAATTGCACCCATGAGAAACCCGCAAATCTGTAAAAAAATCAGCCAGCAAAGGGCCATTCTCTGGAGACGTGCGCATTTACTTGTTTTTGCCTCTTTTCAACGCACACGTTTTCTTGACTTTATCTTCTATCTACTTTACGAATTATCTTTGTCCATCCCTGTTTGTTGCTAACTCTCCCCCGTCTGGGGCATGACGACCACATTACGGAGACATCGCGTCGGGTGCTCGTCACATCTTCAGTCGTTAACAGGCTTCATATGTTCTTCGAGCAGTATACCAGCGATTAGAAAACTCACGCAAGCGTTAAAAGTTCCCTCGACTGCTTACCAGGTCCCTAAGGTATATTGGCCCTGGCTCGGTCCGCTCCAGTTTATTTCGCATCTCAGTCCTTGCCTCATCGTATAATCTGCATTCCCATAGTGCGTGGTCCCTGTTTTCGCTCGCTTCGCCACAAATGCACTGAGCCGTGTCACAGAGTCATCCGGTGCAGTGGTTCTCTGAAGCATCCATGTCCTGTCAAGATCTGCGACACAATGTAGTCTGGCTCGGTCCATCCGAAGCTCAACCTTTCTGCAGTATTAGGGAAGAACTTGTGTAGGTCCCGGCCATTTTCACTATTCTCCCAGCGAGGCAGCCATTGGGCAACTACAGCCTCTCGTTTTGATGTTTTTAATAGCTTGCGCTCCTTTGGAGCAAACTGGACGCCCTCCTCCTCGAAATCTCCGGCTCGTTGTACCTCAAGATCTGCTGGGAGTACGCCCGATAGCACAGGTAACGCTGCGGTGCTCCAAGATCTGTAGGCCATGGTGAGTAAGTTCAGCGCCAACCTCTGCGTGCATAAAGTTCCAGTTCAGTTTGCCGTATGACGTAACGGCACTACATCTGTGCCTTAAGATACAATAATAGTCTAGCTGGATTAACTTAATATTCGCGCTCTCAGAGGTCAGCTGAGAGCGCGAGGCCTGTGCTGTTCCGGCGCCATCTTGTAAAGATCCTTTGTACCATTGGATACCATAATAGGAAGTGGAACCTAAAATTGACGTTAACTGTTATCAATGGTCTTACAAGGGGTCTCCATCGCGTTCGTCACACTTGACGTCATGTTACTTTATTGTATACGCACTAGCTGTACTCTGCGGCGTTACCCACTCTATAGAGGTATATTTCGCTCCCGTGGGAATTTCGGGATAAAATATAGACTTTGTTACTTCTAGTACCTCCAATATGTTTATTCTTTTCATATATGTTTAGTTTGTATGATTGCAAATCTGATAATTAGTGTTCGCGGGAAAGGGCTAGCTTTTGCCCGCGACTTCGTCCGCGTGGCGATCCTTTAAGGGCCTATTTCTCTTTTTGACGTCATCATCGCTGCATACAAAATCGCTTTCCTATACGTATTATCACACACACATAGACAGGTATACAAAATGTCTGTTTTGATATTAAAAGAAATTTTCGGAACATTGGTGTACATGTCAAATGAAAAGTGTTTCGTTCAAATTTCTTTCAATATTAGTTCAGGTAATACGCACATTAACATGGTCTAAGAATATTTCAAACATAATTATCTAAAATCATAGTAACTTTTTGTTAAGCCTAACCTATACATTAAAATATACCTTATTTAATATACGATTTAGTCTGATAATAATCTTTTGGTTAAAATTAAACTTAAAAATAAACTTAGAAGAAGAAGAAAAACTTCAAACATTACTTTATTATTTAAAACATTACAATCCAGGGCGTGTCTATTGTCAGCAAAATAGAGCCCATTTCATCTGGCTCCCACTTTCCAGGATGTACTCCTTTAAGGCTTTTAGGTATGACGTTAACCCCCAACCTCAACTTTGGCTCCTATATTGAGGCTACGGCCCAACGCGCAACCAAGAAACTGGGCATCCTCTCGAAGGTGCGACGGTATTTCACACCGGGACAGTTGCTCACATAGCACCAAGCACTAGTTCGATCGTGTATGGAAAACTGCTTTCGTCTTTGGGACGGATCAGAAAAAATACGAGCTTGAGGCTCTGAAGGCAATATAGTGGCGTGCTAGAAGACTCATAGGTGACGACAGGTTGTTTGATGGTCGACTACAAAGCCTAGAACATCCCCGCAAGGTGCCTATGTGTCTTCTATCAGGTGCATTTTGGAGAGTGTGCTACGGAGTTGCATAACCTAAGCCCCATCGCGTTTTTACAATAGGACAACCAGGAGAACGGCAAAACGTCATTCATACCAGGTGGATATACCATTAACGCGAACCGCCAGGATGTGGAATGACTTCCCGGAGTCTATGTTTTCTGCGCAGTACAGTCTGAAGGTCTTCAAGTTGCGGGTGAACAAGTGTGCTCCATCGTTCACCACATCGCTGCTTTACATCAGGTAGGATAGTGGTCAAATGCTTGTTCATTGCGTTTAAAAAAACCCTGAAGAGAACATTTACAACAAAAAAATCTGTGGAGTGGCTCCTAAGTCATTCCTGGCACATCTGCAGCGGTTCTGGATACTTAAAACAAGGGTGTCAATTTTCTGTCTTGGAATACTGTCCCCAGTCTTTATGATGAAGATGCAAGAAAAGCTGGTTTTCATGCACAACATGTGCAGGGAAATTCTGAAAAGCTCTTTTCTGAAGCATATCCTAAGCATGCTGGTCAGTCTAAAGGTTAGATATCGTGCTGTTGTAACCAATTTGTAACGATACGCGCCATATGTGGACTGGCGTTGTCGTGCATTAGCTGGAAATTTGCCGTCTGTGAGGCAAGATTACAGGCTCACCTCGGCTCGCGCACCTCATCGCGGTATTTTAGAGCAGTCATATTGCCTTGTATCCAAACGAGGTCCGTTCTACCGTCAAGACAGACGAATTCCTGCCCAAACCATAATTGTGCCAATTTGATATGAGTGAACTTGTTGTGGGTGCTGGAGTTTCAATCATGTCCACTGCTCTTAACATTCGTTCCTGGTCAAGTGTCTACGTGACATGATTAAATGAACACCGGAGATCCGTTTGACAAAGATTTATGGAGTTTATGGAGTTTTTATCAAGTCATAATTTTTTGGCTTAGTTTTTCTTCTTCTTCTAAGTTTTTTTTTAAAAACTTCATCCAAAAGATTATTGTCAGATTAGATAGGCTATTTATTAAATGAGGTTTATTTTAATGTATAAGTGTTTTAACACAAAGTTAGTATAATTTTAGATATTTAGGTTTGATTGAAATATCCCTAGACCATGTTCGTGTGTGTATGTACCAGTTCAATGAATTCCTTCATTTTCAACCGCTGTTGCTTGCGTGAAATGGGCATCAAATTTAGCTTCAAAAATCAAAACGCCAGTAGGTAAATGACATTTTATAGGCAATTTGCTGCTCGAACTGGTAACATCAAGGAGCTGTACAGGTGCAGCAGATGTCCAGCCGGGATGAACTGGAAGGAGCCTAGGAGTTTCTGGTCGTTGTTGGGGTTAGATTGGGTAGGACACATACTAAGAGCATCGGTAATAGGTGATAGGCGGCTATATGGCCCAATAATCCCTTTGGTACCCTACATCCCTTCGGACGACTTTTACTAAATATGAATACAATGTGGTATCATTATTTTCACGAACTGGGCGATCACGAGGCTGACAGAAGTAAGGATATCCCTACCTCCCCACATAAATAAATGTTAATGAAATTATTCGTAATGTTTATTAACTTACAATTAAACAATTCACAAGCATTACTTAAAGGATTTATTTTCTTCTGTCTTTCTTCCAGTTGAATAAAAATCTTGGTCCGCTTTCTACACAGAGTTAAACAAGTAGCCAGCTCAACAGCTTAAAACACTTATCGACTTCAGGTTTATCTGGCAACACTGTTTTCTACATTGATTAAATTTTCGTTTTCGACTCTGAAAAAAAAAAACGGATTATGTTAGTTACTGTATGTCACTTTACATTACAAAAATCGAAAATGAAATTGAACACGATAGTACTCCCATGCCTCATACTAAATGACATAATACTATGCTACCAACGTGAAAAAATACCCGATTTTGAGGGTGACGCTTTATTGTCATATCAATTTTATTTGATATGGTTATACGTCAAAGTAAAAGGAAATGGATGTTTGTTTACAGATTTCTTTGGACTCTTTTTTTTATCATCTATACTAGAAAACGACTATGAATCGTACAGAATATAATACTGTCATCAATTCCTGACAAAGAATAGTGTATGAAATATAGGTACTTATTCAGAAATATATCCAAAAAGTGCACTGCACACATGCAAATTATTTAGAGAAAAATTGGGCGTGACCGTGCTTCTAGGACGGCATCCAGCCGCGGACTGACGGGGTTGAAGTTGTCAACGCGATGGCACAACAACATTTTTGTATGAGATTTTTTGTCAGTTGAATTATTTTACAAAATTATAGATTTTTCTGACTACATTTTGAAAAAGCGCTTCTATTTGAATTTAGTTGAAGTATTGTACGATCCGTTCCACATACTCCGTAGCTCAGGGAACAGCCGTAGACCTCTGTGTTAGGCCCCGCGTTTGACCTTTTTTTGGTCAAAATCGTCAAACAGGGTTCAGCATTTTCGTATTTTTGGATGAATTATGAATGATTTTTAAAAAAAGCTCTCTATTTGAATCGAGATGAAGAAATGCTCTATCTAATGTATATCAGCATTTATCGTATACGTGTACACAGCAGCCTGTGCTGGGCCTGCAAAATAGGCAAATTCAAGAATTCCCCCTTAATAAACAGTTTTCTAAAAAAATCTATCTGTCAAAGATAGTTGAAAACGAAAGCGATGCAACTACTTAAGTCTATGATCGTTCGTCTTCGAACTCCCTCAACATGCCAGGAAGAAAGGAGGCTGAGGCATTCTATTCACATTCCATCCGTAATCTGTAACGCTTGATATTAGTGTCTTTTTTTTTTAACTTCCTATTGCAATACGGGACACTCGCCATAAGCTACTGACGTGGTCAATACTTACGGGTTCCAAATGATTGTACCAGCGTCGCTCACTGTTCATCACCTGACAGAGGGTAGCCACGGGGCGCGCCGTTCTGTTGTGGTCGAGAGGCGCGTGGTCGTATGTGCTCCATGGAATTGAGCTAGTAAACACATTAATGTTTTATCAGTGTTGATTAACTTAAGGGCAGATAACATCCAGGTCTAGTTTTGTTACGATTTTTTAGATATTATTAATATGGTAAGAGGTGCTAATAATTATAGTATACATTTTACAATATACAAAATATTTTTTTCACAAAATAAGTGTTATATCTACTAAAACTGCAATAGTTTTTCTATTTTAGTTCTATATTATAGGGGTATTTAAAGAATTATTGGAACACTGGCCTTGCATTTGTCTATCGAAACTCAGTCTCAGTCCTCGCCGGCGTGATGGTGATGGTGAATAGAATACATGTGTCACCACCCCAGTAACTTCTTTTTGTCTCGTTTTATTCTTAACGCCAGTTTTTTGGTCTGATATACTAACTGATGAGCTGACATTAGAGCGTCCTTAGTGCGACTGATCCAAATGGACTTGAGCATCAGGGATAGGGCCCAAAGACTCTTGGTGTCTTCAATCAGTGCACTGACGAACCTCCGCTTGTTCACGTACGAGAGTCGGGCGAACCACGACTTGGTGCTTACGAGATGTTGAGTAAATTCCTTCAGCTCTTCGTTGTCATACCCTTCTGTAATTTGGATGGGATTGTTAAACCTTGATTTAAACACGAGTGTGATAATGGAGAAGTGGTTTCGTCGAACACAGTTAACGAAACAATAGATTGGCGAAAGTAACGAAAGAAGCGTTTGATGACTGTACCTTTTTGACAAAAGTCGCCGCTTGTCTACTTACCTATTTAGATTTCAGAGATATGATGTGACAACAATTAAAACTTCTATGGTCTTAATTTTAGTGTCTACGAAAGTCTAATTGTATTTGCCACATCGTGTTTATTGATTCGAGAGCTAATTCGGGACTCGCATTGTAATTAAATATGGAAATTGTATTAGTTCCAATGAACGAGCTAACTGCCTACTTAGTGCGACTTATAAACTTAGGGATAGGAAATGGGTTTCAATACCACAACAATATCATACCAATAGATACTTAGAGATATTGGTGTAATCGCGTCAATTAATGTGTTCAACTTATTAGGAAAGTACACGTGAAGACATGGTAGGTACCTATATTTAGGTACTGAATCTACTGAAGCGTGATACTGGCTTCAACGATCGGAACTAATCCCAGAAGTTAAGCAACACTGGACACCAACTAAATGGGTGACCACCTAGATAAGACCACATAACTTTTCGATTGTATCCGTGCTTCAGAAGGCACGTTCTGCCTCGCCGTGTAAGAGAGATAGAGGCTAGAAGTTTGAATATATCTATATTGAGCTGACCAGTTGCAAAACAACAGCTCCGGAGCCTTAACGGATCGGGGGTAAGATCAAATCAAAGACATAAAAGTGTAGGTACCATTAAAAGTACTTACCATACACCATATCAGATAGAATTGTGTCTCTAACAAGGTGTATTGCATTCTTTACTTCTACAAACGACGACATCAGTTTGTCGCGTTACAATTACTACGTCACCAATCAGGTAGGTACCAAATATTTCAGGTAAAAATAGAGGTCCTATTTAATGTAATACTAGATACAAGGAATGTAATTTTTTTTTTGAAGAATACTAAATATTTATGTACAGGATTGAAAATATTATTCTATGATGATTTTATTTACTACGTAGAATAGGTATGTCACGCACGTCATGAATTTGGCAGTAAACAGCACTTTCAAATTGCGTTTAGTTTAGACTTCCTGAAACTATCGATCAGAATTGGAACTAATTGGAATAGCCAACGCAGCTCATGTTACTACTTACGGCTACCCATTTATTTGCACCAGGTAGGTAGGTACGAATGAATTATCATTGCAAGATACGTGCATAAATAACCCAATTTACTCGTCAACTGGCAAGGTCGGTCATACAAACATCCATTCAATTTACTCTTTAAATCCTCTTTGTGCGGTTTCTAAAGGTATGACGTTTTCAAATGACACTCCCTCAACCGGCATCGGCGCAGAATGTCTTCTGTTGTCACACTGTTTAAATGAAAACATGTCTCGAACAGGCGTGCAAAGTTCTGCAAACCTGAAAGTAAAAACAGTGACAAACAGTGTTACTAATCTCTACAAATTTGTGTCCCTCATACTAGTGGCTGTTTCGGCAACGGTTGCGTTTATCACGCTTAGAAAACCAATCGAAGCTTCAGGGGACCCAGACCAGTCTATAGTAAAGAAAATGCCAGAAGAATACACGAAGCTGGAATATACTGATCCCGAAGACAGAGATGTGTTTCACGGTTTCAAAACATCTTTCATACCTCAAGAGGAGATAAGACTGGCTAGCAATAGAGTGAAAAGAAGAGCGGACGTAGACGACGAATTATACGAGTTGAATGACACGGATTTTTGGTGGTTGGCGCCAGAATCTTATCAAAGTAATCGATATTCTCGAGTTAAACGCAGGAGCGAAGCCGAAACTCGTACTACTGATGAATACTGGTAAATGTTTTATTAATTTGTACAGCATTAGGACCTTACAGACTAATTTCATATTAAAATATCTATAACTCTTACTTGTAGGATCAATGAGGACAAGTCAAAATTCGATGACAAAAGCAGAGATTTGTCTTACGATGAATATGTTACACAAGGCACTGACAAAAATGTAAACGACGATAACAGAAGTATAGAAGCGTAAGGATTTTTAGAAAACTTGGTTTCCTTTCCATATTTTAGTCTAGGTAATTTGAGATGACATTATATTCTTCTAGAGTAATACGTTCAAATATGCACGTGGATCGTGGTCCTCTGGATGATGTGGTAGAACAAATGCGAGGTCAACCCGAGCTGGAAGAGGGTGAAATGGGTATATCTGCTCACATGTATAAACCAGCTAGATCTTACACAGGTTAGTAGTTAGCTAACTATACATATGTAATGGGTACCTCCTTAATTAAGCTATACAATTTGATTTATATGATGTCAAATAAATAATATGATTGCGATGTAAATCACACGCAATCATATTATTTATTTGACACAGTGATGCACGCATTCTGGAAGGGACAAGGTGACAGAGAAACAATAAGGAGAACTCAATCACACATAATGAAACAGTATATGGACGAAGAAGCTGATCCATGCCAGGACTTCTATCAGTATGCATGTGGCAACTGGGCTGCCCTCAACCCAATACCTGCCGATAAAGCTGGGTATGTATAACATAAACTATAGAATTTACATATATTACCCGCTGTAGGATTCATAAAATTCCATTTTCAGGTATGACACATTTGAAATACTGCGAGAAAACTTGGACGCAGTACTTAAAGATTTGCTGGAATTCAAACCTAATGAAAAGATCTCTACAAATTATCCAGGGCCACATCTAGATTTGAACGAACACTTCGTAACAGGCATATCGTTCCCCGACAAAAGCCTGGATTGGAATCGTAATTCTTCCAATGTGCACATTAAAAAAACTGACCTGATCAACCGAATACGAAGGTACTTAGATAAGAAAACAAGCCAATTCTTGAGACCGTTAAAGAAAATTAAAAAATACCATTCAAAGCAAAAGCAAAATAAAAAGAAATATCAAACGAAAATTCGCAAAAAGAGACTAGCTAAATTCAAACCTAGGAGTAATAGGAACAGACGAAACCATGTCATTGTAAGTTTTAAAACCAGATATAACAAGATAGTTAAGCGTGAAGTGCAAAACGCTACATTAAATCAAAAGAAAGACACAGCAAACGCTGACGTTGCAAACGGAGATGCCGCTTTGAAAGCCAGATATCTCTTCAAATCTTGTATGAACTACGAAATTTTAAAAAGGCGTGGCCATCAGCCTTTACTCGACTTACTAAAACTTCTTGGAGGATGGCCGATACTGGATCCGGACTGGGACGGGAATAACTTTGATTGGCTAGAATTGATGGCGAAGTTGAGACTGTATAACAACGATATACTTATATCGGAGTGGGTTGGTCCAGATATCAAAAATTCTGATGAGTTTGTAATTCAATTCGATCAGACTAGCCTAGGTAAGTTTTTGGAACTTTGTAGATTTAAAACACTCATGTCATGATTTCATTATAAAATAGGTATGCCTACATAGTTACCTTTATTATTCCCATGAGAATTATCTATAATAAATTATGTTGCAGGTTTGCCGTCGAGAGAATATTTTTTATTAGATTGCAACAAACCTTATTTAGAAGCGTATAAACTGTATTTGATCAAAATAGCTCTTCTTCTTGGAGGCGAACCCACACACGTAAATAAAAGCGCTGCCGATTTAATTCTCTTCGAAAAAAGGTATTGCCTACAATAATATCCTATGGCCCTTTGGCCTAAATATACCCTATATCCAGTCTCTATATTCTGCCTAACTAACAAATTATAATACGCAAAATTCTTAATCCGATTTAAAGTGGACAGAATCTCTGAAGTCCAAGTTTATGACCCTTGAATAAGACGCTTTGGATAAATTTAACTCATTATAAAATAATTCGTCATAGGAAACTTTATCAATAAAATATCATTGTAGGTTAGCCAAAATCACATCAACTCCAGAAGATCGTAGAAATGTGTCTGAGCTTTATAGAAGGATGTCAATTGCAAAACTGGAGGAATTGGTTCCGCAAGTCAAATGGAGAAGATATCTGTGCGTTGTAATGAACAGAACTGTTAAACCAGAAGAAACGGTCGTATTGTTTGCTCTGAGCTATGTTCAGGTAACTATGTTAACTTGTAAGTATTGTGTGACAAATCACATATTCAAAAACATTATTTTTCTATTTTGGCAGCATCTCGTAAGTCTCATTGAGGAAACGGAAGTGAACACTCTGTCAAACTATCTTATGTGGCGGTTCGTGAGACACCGGGTGAACAATCTCGATGATCGGTTTCAGGCAGCAAAACAACAGTAAGACAGTAACCCTACTTCTAGGTTTAATACGTACCTAGTACCTACCTAATAATAATTAAATTCTGAGGAATTTGAAAAGTACTTGATTTTTTCTCTTTCTTCCTATTTAGTTTATTAGTAACTTCAAACTCGAAATATGTTTTAATATGCAATAGTTAATTTATAAAAGGTAGGGCGAAATGCGAAAAGCCGGAAACAAATAACAGTGGCGTGCAATAATTGTAGAATTCTCTGTAGATGTCCATCAGTGGACAATTCAACGGAGTGTCCGTGGGCTAATGACGATGGTGAAGCAAGGCATTGATTTTTATAAACCTTAATAGAGTAACCTTGATGTCTGTCCAAAAAGCAAAATAGTTTTTACACTTCTACGTGATTGCTCCGAACACTTCTACCCAATTCATAGTATGTCTGGTATTTTGCTAAGAAATCACCGAAAGCTATGAAATAGACAATCGCGTGTACGCTCTCACCATCTTGACGTTTCTCTTTCTCACTAGGCGTTCCGGTCCTCTCATGTAGCGTTACTAATCATTATGGTATATTTTCAGATTCTACTTCGTCCTCTTTGGTCGTGAGCAAGCGCCGCCTAGATGGAAGAACTGTATCTCGCAAGTCAATTCCAACATGGGCATGGCTTTGGGATCGATGTTCGTGCGAAAATATTTCGACGAAACAAGCAAAAACGACACTTTGACCATGACGAGAGAAATCCAACAATCCTTCAGGGAATTGCTGCATTTGACCGATTGGATTGACGACGAGACAAAAAAGTTGGCCGCTCATAAAGTCGACGCAATGATGCTAAGAATTGGTTATCCAGACTTTATATTGAATAAGGAAGAGTTGGACGATCGATACAAAGAAGTGTTGATTCATCCAGACAAATATTTCGAGAACATTCTCAATATTCTGCAGCATTTAACGAAAATGGAGCAAGCCAGGTGAGAAACGAAACACTATTTAAGCAGGTAGGCACAAGAATGTCTAGATCATCATCTATTATTCTCATCCATTACTCTAAGGTACAAAAACACAATTGTCAGTAATAAATGAAAGTCATTTGATTCCTTGATTCAACGTCATTGGATTCTGCGTCAAACGAACACCACGCCTAATACTCCCTGTTATTGTACAGTGCATTGCCTCCAGTCACAAGTGCATTTATTACGCGTTAAGCTAACCACTTGTCACCAAACTTTTTCGCTAAATATTTAGGTATTAAGGTATATCCTAACGTCACAGACTGGGTCAACCCGTGAACAAGACCCTGTGGAATACAGCGCCGGCGGTCGTCAACGCTTACTACAGTCGCAACAAGAACCAGATCATGTTCCCCGCGGGGATACTTCAGCCGCCATTCTACCATCGCCACTTTCCGAGGTCCTTGAACTACGGAGGCATCGGCGTTGTTATTGGTGAGAGGATGATGGAGTTAATGATTTAGAGATTTTATCTAATCAAGCGGAAACTTGTAGGCGGATTAAAATTTCCAAACCCAAAACTAAAGATTAATTTCACTATGTCCTACTACTTATTTCTTATCTTCTACTAGGTACTGATTTATTTTGTACGTTTTCGTATATTCCAACAGTGTAGGACTAAAACATTGATACATAATTTGTCAGTCGCTTTACCCTACGACACCGTAACCAATGGACATAGAGTGATTTTAGGAAAACCATAAAAACAATATCTGCTTTAATAAAAAATACGTCTTTTACCTAAAGGGTGTAAGCTCTTTTCCTGATTCGTTCTGACGATGATTCTGCAAGATGTGAAAGTGACAAAACATGTTGTTATCTCTAATCCTCTGAATTCGTATATTATTTTACTGACGGCACAAAGATCGACCAATCACGATCAGCCGTTACACTTCATACTAGCGCTATTACTTCATCAGTTTCCCAACTCAGGTCACGAAATCACACATGGCTTCGACGACAAGGGACGCCTGTTCGACTGCGACGGTAACCTGCACCGATGGTGGTCCGACTCTGCCATCGGCTCTTTCCATCTACGAGCTCAGTGCCTCATCGACCAGTACGGCAGATATGTGGTACCCGAAGTCAACATGAAGCTGGACGGTGTTAATACTCAGGTCAGTGTGCATAAAAGTCGTGGGAAAGTTTCGAGTGACCTGTAATGTGAGATTTTATTCAATTAGTGAATATGTGTCAAGTGTTTAATGTTTCCTAATATACCTACCTATTTTATTTGAGATTTTTTCTTAATGAACAGGATTATTTTGGCCATACAGTGAAGAAGCAACAGCATAATGGATGCTTTTGAGCCGGCATCGTTGCGCGAGGAGTACCTAAAAGTGGATTTATTGATGTTGTTTTTTATGTATTTCTTATTTTGTGGTTTTAATGTTTATATTTTGACGAAACCTTTGTCGACTTTAATGTACATTTATGTGTTTGAAAAACTAAATGATTAAGACCAAGAACATGCTAATGAAATGTTTATACCCACCCATTATGTAATGGGTACGACATTAAAGACTTTGACTGAAAATGTATGTAAAATGTGTGCAACGAAATTTTGCACTGATACACACGTAAACGCTGCAACGAATTATTACTATAATTAGATCTTTTCCTTTATGCTCAGGTCGTGCGTGACTCGAGAACCAATTCCTGTTGTTTATAGTCAGTATCTATTAATGCATTTTTCCACATCCAGGGAGAGAACATAGCAGACAACGGCGGCGTGAAGCAGGCGTTCCGCGCGTACCTGCACTGGCTTCAACTCCACGGCTCCGAGGGGGAGACCTTGCCCGGACTCAACCACACTCACAAACAACTCTTCTTCCTCAACTTTGCTCAAGTCAGTCTGTATAGTACAAACATGCGTGTATATCTACATCTACTTCACAATCCCTGTATTTTGTGGGGCCTCAAATGCTTTGCTTTTAATTTTGGCTTTTTTATTTGACGTAGGTACTAATTACAATCTGTCGTTACATGCGTGAAGACTACCCTTTTCGCGGACTATACCTATTACGCAGTTACTATACTTAATACGCAGTTAAACTACCTCGCGTTATGCCTAAACGTCATGTCTCATTCTCTTTATGCCAATTGGGCTGTATGACTAAAGGATGTTTTTGACTATATCTTTTATGGAGCACTTAGCTATAATACTCTAGATCCTGCACAGGCTACATTCGCGTTATGCCTCAAATATCATCTAGCTAGGAATACAAATCTCTCGAACCTTTAGTCGGGTATCGACCAGTTACAATAATTCAAGTACCAGTTCTATCTATTATCCATTGGAAGGTTGGCATCGTCGCTTAAACTCTTGGATTAAAGGTAGATTAGGCTTTGTTATTTTTTTATACAAATTAAAAAAATAGGCATGATGGCTAAAACTTAAACTAAAACAGGCCATATTTGAAGGAAATAGAAGTTTCATTATTAACCACACTACTAAAAAGACCCAGACCCATTAGACATCTCTCGGTCCAAAGGTCAGTTTTTGTTGTCAGTTTTTTTTGTATTATATTGAAAATCCACTATTACTTGGCCTTGGGAGATATCGTTTTGGTGGTGTGGTTGACAAAGAACCGTAAAGAGAATTGGCAAGGATGTAAACTTAAACATCTGTAGGTCTATTTATGAACTAAGCCTATTTCTGCATAGGTCAACATCGAAGTAGGTTTAACTCTCGTTATGCGTACTTCTAATTGTGGTTTAGGCATAACGCGAGTTAGTTTATTTGCGTATTAGTCGTTAGTTAGTTAGGGATTACTGCCTACCTTGTCGTAGAAGCCAGTGCACACTACTGGTCTTTTACACACGTGAAGGAAATATCAGATAATTGAACAACTTAAAGAAAAAAGAACCGACTTCAACCAGTAAAATTTGACAATTATGTATGTGGTTTTCTCATGGATGTCATTGTCGGAACTGAACCAAATTTATATGGGACCAAACGGGAAGCACCAGCTTTCAAATAAAAAAACATCCACCTCGGTTCACCCAGGCAAAAGTTCTAAGGTAATGAATTGAGAACCTCCTCTTTTTTTAAGCCGGTTAAAATAAAACCTACATATTCTACAATGGCGAAACTCGAGAAAGTCACTAAGTCCATGACACCAAACAACTTTCCCCAAGGAACCCTACATTAGAAACGAAAAAAAACTTCACCTCTTCATAGAAATTTACCGATTATACACTGATTGCCACTTAATAAGGATGTTATTTATTTTTTCGTTCTTGATATAGGGTGGCTGAGTGACTTTATCAAGTTGGGCTAACATTTTTAATTTGACGGCTGACCTACGTCATTAAGCGTGTAAAAATCCAGGTGTGGTGTGGCGCAATGCGACCGGAAGCCATGCGCAACAAGCTGAAGACGGCCGTGCACTCTCCAGGGAGGTTCCGCGTCATCGGCACATTGTCAAACTCCCGCGACTTTGCCCGCGAGTTCCATTGCCCTGTTGGCTCGCCCATGAACCCCGAGGAAAAATGCTCGGTCTGGTGAGACCTATATTGAGGACCACAATTACCCCAGTGGCAAATATGTTCTATAGTAAATAGCAATTAGTACAGTCGGTCAAGAAAATTCTTTACGTCTCCTAAGGTTGAAGTTAACGACATTAGAGAAAGTTCCTTGTATGGTTAACACGGGAAGTTTAATCAAAAAGTATAGACCACTTTTCTAGCCGACTATACAATTTAAGTACCTATTGAATGACCTAGTCCTGGTAGTTAATTTAACATGCACCATATTTGTGGATCATAAAGTGTAAATTAACTTATGGTTTGTTAAAAAAAGACTGTAAAAACTGACAGCTTTCTTTAAACATCAAGATTTTTTTTATCACAGAACAAAATTCATAGAACTATTGTGACTAAGGAACAAGGTGTCCCATTTAAAGGTAACTCCCAATAACACTCCATAGAAAGCCATTGTTAGGGGTACCTAGGTATAATAAATACATCACACCTACCTGTTATATGTTATACTAGTTAATAATTAAATTATAATAACTTATTCAGATTGTAAGTACCTAATCAAAATATGTAAATTAGTATATAACTTTTTAGTTTCCAAAAAAAATTTGTTAATCTTCATTTAATAAGTAACGAAATACGTAAAACTTAATAAAATAAACAAAAAAAAAAGAAAACGGTCTATTGTTTTTGAAAAAAAATCCTCTTTTATTAGGTGAATTGTTATGACATTATTAAAATAGTCGTTCTGTAATATTAAATTACTAATTATTTTTATGAATGTGAGAGATGGCTTTGGGATGTTCAAAAACATAATTACCTACGGCATAAAAGAATAGACTACCTAATGTAATACAGTTTCATTCACATCAAGCGGTTTCAGAGCAGTAGGTACGTCAATTAACACGATAATTGTATATACGAGTGTAAAAAGGGATTTGACGATATAGGACAAGTTTTTGTTTAGTCTAATGCACTATCTGACTATTTCTTACTGTGTCTCCTTCTAGCTGTACCTAGGTATATCTTTTTCTGACCTTTTCTGTTTTCGTCGCCTTCTGGTTGGGTCGACCCTCGGTACAGCCAGCACAATACCTACATATTATTCAATATACCTAATGAAATATTAAAGTCTGTGTTTCCTGCGCAGTACAGTCTGAAGGTCTTCAAGACCCGGGTGAATAGGTACCTAATGAACAAGTGTGCTCCATCGTAGACCACATGCTTAACATCAGGTAGGATGGTGATCAAACGGTTGTTCATGATGATAAAAAAAATATTATTTACATTAAAAAAATGTCATGTCACTGTTATGATCCGATTCATCGAACGTAATCACTTTTACACGTGGCCAGTGACGACTCTTTACGAGTACGGTTTTTTTTATTAGATATAAACAAGACCTACTATAGACAAGACCTTGGGTCGACCGTACCAGCCTATTTATTTTTACTATTATTATTGGCTATAAAAGAACTTGTCCTATATCGTCAAATCCAAGAAAAATACCTCGTGAAATGGTCTTAGAATCGTTGTTGAGCTCGTTAATATATGAACAACTTTTACTATCGCGACAATGCTGGGAAACTCAAAATATTTTTTTCGCCACTTATACAAAATATACGATTTCCTGTCTCGGGAGATGATATTTTGTATGGAGATGAAAACAGGAAAAATTAATAAGTTTAAAAAGGTGCTGCAACTCATTCGTTCTATAAATAAGTATATCAACATAATGGGGCAAAATATGGGAGTTATCTACGCTATCGAAGTACATAGTATAAAACAAATTCGCCTCCCACCGCACCGTTTGTCGCTCTTTAAAACCACGCAACGGATATTTGTTACTGTTGGTTTTCTGTAACAGATAGAGTGATTCTTGAGGAATGTGTATAATACATGCATATAATAACAGAGAAACATTATTAATAATGTAGGTATATTGGAAGAACACGTTAGCCGGGTAGGCTAGTGAAAGATATCTCAAATACAGTTAAAAAAAACAAGGAATAAACGATGATAAGGGTTTTAAAAATTCGCAATTGCACAACAATCGGTTTCTTGTTAGAGCTTTACTTGAATACTAAGTAGATACTAACTACAATTTATTTAAGTATTCAATTAACATAAACTTGTATGCCGTGAGACTCCGTTTCTGTTTTGTTTTTAGTAAAAATACTTACACATTAATCTTATACTTAGATAATAATATTAAAGCTACAGACATTTTTCAACCTGATACGAATAAAACTGTTTTAATAAAATGTCAGAAAACTCATATTTAAAGTATTTACCCTTTGCTATTCAAGGAATATGCAAGAATGTTACCGTCTACATTTGATTATATTGTAAATAAAACAAAAAACGAAATTGAAATTGTTTGTTTTGATGTTTCGTACGAAATTCGTCCGAAAATCGCAAGCCGAATTGACATTTCCGCAACGCAACTATTCGTACGAATGTCAGTCGGAAAGACGTAGGACACTTGTATTGATTACGAAGATTTGAAATTGACAGCGTGCGTTCGTGCGGACATCGTATCGGACCGCATCGTATCAATTTGTTCACTGAGGACGTAGGGTTACAGTGTGACATACCTGGGGGCTAAGCCTGCTACACCCTTGTAGTTTTACGTTCTGGCATCGTAGCGACAAGTGATGTGCATCGTTGTTTTACTGATTTATTCGCATTTCATCTACTTGCGCACATTTCATACTTTTCAAAAATCTAATGTAATTTGTAGCATCTCATACACTATTCTCAGCACCCGCAGAGTTGTTCGCGTTTCGTACACTCGACGAGCAGTGAATCAATAATTATTGCACATTACCTATGTTATAAAAGTGTATGAAATGCGAAGAACTCTACGCGTGCCTAGAATAGTGTGGTATCGGGAGCAATGAGACACGTGTTGTCGGTTCGACTGATGGTTTATTAGTCTTTAAATATGTGCAGTCGCAAAGTATATATGAGGAAGGTGCGCTGCACACTACAATAGTGTATGTGGTTTTACAAATTACATTCCATTTTAGAAAAGTAGAAAACATGCGAAATTGTTGAAATGCGAATAAATCGTTTTACTACGGACGACAGAGAAATAAGAGGTTAAGAAATCAGCAATGAACATCGTTTGCCGCGGCGATGACAGAGCGATGCAACTACCAGAGTGTTGTAGTCTTAGCGTCTTTCCCCATGAAGCGATATCGATCGCGCGATAAAAGTTCGAGAGCCGATAAAAATCGCTCGTACGTCCGAATGGATGCAATTCTGTATCGCCGCGATATCAAGCGCGCTGCGCAACGGAAAATATCAGCATTTCTAATCATGTCGAGCGACGAGGAAGACGTGTGGGTGTACCTATATACCAAGTTCTATGCAAAATCAAAATATCTATCTATAGGTACCTGCACAATAACATTAGGGACAAGTATTAAACTCAATTTATTTGCTTAATTGGATACCTCCCCATGAATAAAAAAAATGAGATCATGGTTGGTTAGATTTGACTCGTCTAAATTTTTCTTTAAATTAGTCATTTTATAAAGTAACAACATTAACTTATGTACCTACGTATGAATACTTACTAAATATTTTAATTCTTATAAAAACTGGCAAAGTCAAATTTAACCTACCATGATCTCATTTTTTTATTCATAGGTACCATATGTACCTATCCAATAAAGCAAATAAATTGTGTTTAAGTAATACTTTCTACTAATGTTACTGTGCAGGAACCTACCTATAGATAGATATTTTGATTTTGCACAGAACTAGGTATATACTTACCTACCTATATAATATACCTACTCATAGATCTCCATTCTTTTTGCGGCGAAGCCCACAGCTAAGAATATTTTTTTGAGGTAGATAGGTAAGAAGGTACCTATTCAGCTTGGCTCTCCTTTTTTACATGTACCTACTTACCTATGTTTTTGGTGGCATATCATTAACTACTTTTTGTAAAGAAAACTAGGCCGGCATTATGATTTAAAAGTCGATATCTGTACCTAATCTGCGCCTATGTTAAAGTATATGTTGCTGGGGAGCGCTTTTATAAAGATTTAGGTAGGTACCTACCTAGGTACTTCTGTTCCGTCCGTCCGTTCCGCCTGCTGCCTAGTCAAAACTTCAAATAGGTACCTTTGTGTGAATCGTGAACGGAAAAGTTTTAAAGTAGGTAGGTTCCTATGTCAATACACTCACGCCATATCCCAAGGAGGGGTCGGCAGGGACACTCGTCTCACTAGACAAGTGTCCACGTTTCACTAAGCGTATGTATGTACCTAAATAACTTAAATAGGAAGTACCTACCTATATATAAATAGGGTAGGTACTTACCAGATAGGTTGCAACCTGTAGCTATGGAATTCCAGGCCAGTTCTATCAAATGGCGCTGAGAGTACTCGGGCAGGGTATGATTATAAAGGCACGGATGTTTTTCCACTTCTTGAACAAATTTTATAGTATTCTGCTCCTCCATCTTGATCAATAAATTATGTAATATTTATTCTTCCCCAGTAGATAGGTTCTTACCAAAAGGTTCGAGCAAGCGTCGGCGACTGAATTGCTTATCGATATTTGCGTACGCGACGTCGCGCGCAGGTCGAAACAAGATCGAGCGCTCGACCAGCCCCCATACTATTCAATCTGTATCGCTCGTCTTGTGAATGTACATGCGATGCGATATCGCGCGGTCGTACGACCGATATCGCTTGCTCATGCGGACACTCACGCGACTCTGCATACAATTTCAAAGGACTCGCGACGGTTTTGATATCTCACCGATATCGCTTATCGACGCAATTCTGTATCGAATCGCTTCATGGGGAAAGACGCTTAGGCTCCTGGAGTCTTTATTGAAATCCATTCCCGTTACGTCACAGTGTTAAACATTTGCTGCTAAACAACGGGAACAACACACAACAACACGTTGGTTGTGACCTTTTACCTAGACACCTGATTTTCTATATACTTCTTTAAATTGTTTATCAAACAATTCGATTGGTAGACACTCGGTGAGTAGGTACCTACTAAGCCAACCCATTTAGTATTGTATAAATGTATGCCTTGTGCAATTTAAATTTATCTAGGTAAGTAGCTTGTATCTATTTTATTTGTAATAAGTGTTTTATTATGTACGTATGTTGAATAATAAATGTTACTTTAAATGTTAACTTTGTTCCATAAGGTTTTTATTTAACGACCCTAGGTAGGTACATAAGTAGCAAGATTAACCGAAAAGGCAGGAATTTCTTCCCTTTAATAAGTTTTACTTTGAAATAATAGTACGATGGAACGGGTAATTCCCATTTGATCTATAAACAAGTTTATCTGGTTTCTGTGGTACCGTTAATAGTACAATACAATGATACCTACCACGGGAAACAATACAAAGCGTTTGGTGCATACTAATAGAATATCTATCAGGGAGCCAAGTCTGCTACACACTCGTAGTGGCACTCTGGCATCGTAGCTGAAAATGATGTGCATTGCGGTTTTACTCCGATCCTCAGTGAAATTAAAGTAGGTACCGAAATCAGCGATGCAACTACGCGAGTTTAAGAGTTTAGTAGACTTAGGCCGAACACTTGGTTTTCCGATGGTAAAGAGGGAGGGCTGTGCAACGCCGCAGTACAATATAGGGAGCATTTTGTACTGCGGAATCACAATGGAACAGCCTATAGACTCGCAACATTTCGGCGATGACGAAATTGTCTTATATTTTTTAAAATAAACAAAACTGCATTCCCGTTTCCTTAAATTAATTTTCCAAACCGGGCACGACCTCGCATTTTTCCATTTTATGCTCCTGGCACATAATTATCTATTTCACGGATTTCGTAGCTTAAGCTTTCAGTGGGACAATAGCAAAGGGTAGTCGTCTTCCATCCTGTTATGTAGGTTTACTGATGTCCTTTTTATTTACTTGGAGAAGAAGAAAATTATTAATTTAATAAATAAATTAACATTACGAAGGAATTTACAATAGATTTTTTAGTGGAAGCTAACTGTACGGGAATGGGATAAAGAATATCGCTTTGGAAAGGATAGCGTTAAAGTATATCTCTCACCAATGTATGGGTCGCACATGATCATATGCCCCCAGGTGCCTATATTATTTTAATTATCACTAGATAGATATCGCGATCATCCGTCCACGATTATTATCTTTGTCAACGCGTAAGGGAAGGGGGAAGTAAGATTTACAATTACTATTTACTGCACGCAATACTCTGAGATGTCTTAGAAACGTTGTTGTGCTCGTCATTGATATGAATAACGTTTACATACTATAGCAACAATGTGGAGAAACGAAAATATTAATTTCCATCCCCATACAATATCTAAATAAAAAAAAAACTATTTTTCATGGACTATTTTGTTTCTATTTTCCAAATTTGTCGCAAGGATTTGCAACGACTACAATGTAAATTTAAAAATGTTTAATTATGTAAGCGTTATTAAAATGTTTTTTATTAAAATATTATACATTACGACATCCGACATCCGTTATTTAAAACAGACACACAACACAAATACTCAATATCAAATCAAACATCTCTAAACTGATTTACTTTCAAACAATTTAATTTTTTAAAGCAATAGAAAATATTTTTATGTTGCCACAAAGATAGATCATTTTGTGCGGGGTTCTTTTTTGGAGAAGTAGGTAAATCTAAACGAAATTTTCTTTTCCTTCAGGTTAGTTACAGTAGGTACATGTAAACCTACAGATGTAGGTAGTTCGAAAACATAAAGAAGGTACATAAGTAGGTAGGTAGCATGGCTGTAATTTTTACACGTGAATACAATAACTCGGTTGCAATATATAAATATATCGCTGTCCATTTGTCTTTGTATCCTATCTCTACAAATTACATACATACATACATATACTTCACGCCTGTCTCCCAGAGGGGTAGGCAGAGACTACAGATCTCCATTTGTCACGGTCCTGACATACCCCTTTCGCTTCATCTACATTCATACTCCTTTTCATACATGACCTCCGGTTTCGAGTACTTTTCACGCCACCTTCGGCCAGGACTTCACCAATCTGGTCTGTATATGTCCTTCTGGGGCGACCTCTACTCACCCGGCCCATTACATCGCCCATATAAATCTCCTTCGTCAATCGACTTTCATCCATTCTCTCCATATGCCCAAACCACCGAAGCATGCCCTTTTCAATCTTGGCCACTACGTCTTCCTTCAAACCGCAACTTTCTCTTATCACACTATTCCTTATCCTGTCATTCAATGTCACGCCTTTCATGCTCCGCAATGACCGCATTTCTACGGCATTGACTTTACTTTATGCTTCTTCTGCCATACCCAACTTTCACTCCCGTACATTAAGGTAGGTGCCAGTACAGCGTCATGGAAAGCCAATCTTGCCTTTTTCGACATGAATTGGCTCTCCATAACACTGCGAAGGGCACCGTTAACCTTATTACCCGCACTCACTCTTCTTTCAATATCTTTGTCAAACTTTCTCTACAAATTGTTATAGTTTACTCTTAAATGTTTGGGAAATAGCTTATTCAACCACCATAACTTGGAGACGGTGTCAACGCGACTGCATCGATATTAGATTGCAGCCGAGTTGATTCCTAGCATTCTATTTACTTGTAGTAGCAAATCAGCCGCAAATCAGCAAATCAGTGATTTATTTTGCGGTCAAGTTGCCCCCAGTCTATAAATTAACCCAGATAACGCCCCGCGCCAACGCCCTGTATACCAAGTTTCATTTAAATCGGTTCGGTAGTATTGTCGTGAAAGCGAGATAGACAGATAGACTTTACTTTCGCATTTATAATATTAGTATGGATAGGTAGGAAATTATTTTTTATAGACACAGCAACATCTATGATACATTATAGTATATAACGTTTATGTTTTATTATGAAATTGATTCACTTACTTGCTTAATAGAAATTGGCTCGGGCGAGGGTTGGCAGGTGGTCAAATCCAATAGCCGGACAGGCCAGCCAGTTTGGCCGGACATTTATATGTATAGAAAGGCCGGACACTCCACATGATGAGGATATATATATTTTTTTATTTTGTCTCTTATCTCTGTTAATGTTCAGAAAACTTTTAAGATTTTGCAGTTTGTCAATGTGACAATTATATAAAACACTTAACAAAAGCCCGACACCGTTTATTTTAGCCGGACACAGATTCAAATAGCCTACCCATGTCCGGCTTTATCCGGACGTCTGGCAAAGCTAGTCGGGCCATGCTTGGTTCCATGAACTAAAATTATTTACCCATAAAATACACCTACTTTGTGAAAATCATTGCGTAAATTGCGCAATACATCCGTAGTCTCATACCGTGTTACCAGCCATCCAGCCGAAATACCCTCTTTTTGGTAGTCGTTTAACAAACGGGTCAGCATGGATGATTACCCCATCATGACCTTGACATTGCCATGTTTATTCCGACGTGGGTTCATAAAAAAAATTAAACACCGCGCTCGGTTAGCGTCGCCGCCGGCAGAAGCAAACATTTTGTGGTTAGGTGAGTTCCATAGTAGATATGTCGTATGAATGACGTAATCATTCTTGTTTATCAACTTCGCGTCACACAGTGGTACACCCACGATTTTTTCGTGGCCAAAAATGTTTATAGACGTCGTCGTTCTGTTAATATTTCGCATAGTTAGAATAAAAATGACCCAATACGAAACATGCTGATTTTGTAATTTAAGTTTTGTATCTTTTACGTTAAGGTTCAATTTCATAAAATGATTTTTTTTGTTTTGTGTCACTTTTATTCTAAGTGTGCGATTTTATTAACAGAACAATGAGGTATTTACACCTTGTTAACCAAACTAGGGCATTGATTCCACAAAATAGGCAAATATTGGGCTGTGAGCACAACACAATCAATCCTGAGAAGTAATAAAATATCTTCAGAGACACAATAGGTATAGAAAAAAGCTTATTTTTCAAAAATCACATATTTGTCAACAATAAAAAATCAATTTCCGGTTTTGAGTAGGTACTTTCGCTATACTTCATCCATCCTTTATATTATTATGCTCAAACCAAAAGTGCCAAAATGAATATTAGTGCCGAAAACGGAGAAATATTTACACAATGTGAAACAGCGTATTTATTACATTCGTAAAATATTTCGCCTTAATTATTAAAACTGCTACCCAAAGACACTATTCCGCGCGGACCGAGTCGCGGACACAGCTAGTTATTCATATTTTTGTTATACTTATCTCTTAAATAAGTAAGAATGTACAAAGAAATCTTACTGGTTATGAAATAGGTTACCTACTAAGTGTGACTGACAAACTATTAATGGAAACTATTTTGGATAAGGTGATACTTGTACAATTTATTTTATGTACTAAGTATTCTGTATGTTTCCTATACTAAATAGGTACAGTGTACATTATTTCGAATCTGAAAAAGTCTGATGTAATCCGGATACTTAAAAGTACGCTGTTTTGGAATAAATTGAGCGTGAACTTAATATTCATAGTCATTTTAACTAAAATTTTATTGCAATGGTATCGTGGTGTCAACTAAATGTCAACGAAGAGCGTTTTAAAAAGGTATTATCACGTGGACGTTCCATTACTTGTGTGATAATTAATGTTGTCAGGACTTTTCTCAAAATCGATTTTGAACGCCCGATAGTACTTTAGGAATTAGAACTTTTGTTATCCTTTTATTATCAAGGTTTTTGGGACTTTTTATATAGGTAATTTAGGTACTAGAAATCTACAATTTACACCTACTAGTTACAGATATAAATAAATTATTATGTTAATATGGTCTACATAATAATTATATTTGTTAATCTAGTTACCTACAAAGTAATTGGAGCGTCGCATGTTGTAAAGAGGCGATCATTCGACCCACTGTGCAAGATTCATACCGTCCCGCTTCATCACATATAATGTTCTCTCACTTTAGTTTGGAATTCGATATCAGTCAGTCACCCGCTCGCGGTACAGCACAGTCATGGTCAAGGCGCAAAAGTACGTTTGCAAAAAACATTTCGTGGGCGTTCCTAAACGTGATGATTTCGAGATAATTGAAGAAGAGCTACCGTCACTCAAGGATGGGGATTTCCTGGTTAAATCAGAATGGATCAGCGTTGATCCTTACCACCGTGCGTACAATGCTCGTTTTCCAGTACCTTACGATCAGTTTGGCTTCACTATGGGAACTGTGATTGAATCAAAGAACTCTGAATACCCCGTCGGTACTAAAGTAGTTCATCACAAAGGATGGTGCACATATATAATCTTAAACAATAAACAAAAGCAAGATAACTTCTTGGATATATATTACAAAGCACCTGCGTTTGATTTAGAGGATTCTCACTTAGTCGGCGTTGCGGGAATGCCTGGAGCA